>JAODAL010024836.1:0-59776 GCA_025379985.1 Phyllomedusa bahiana | reverse complement strand
AAAAAAAAAAAATTCTTAAAAATTAAAATAATTTAAAAATTTTTTTTAAAATTAAATTAAAAAAATTTTAAAAAATAAAAAATTTTTAAAAAAAAAAAAGGGGGAAAGTTTTTTAAAAAAAAAAAAATAAAATCAATTTTTTTTTTAAAAAAAAATTTATATTTTTAAAAAAAAAAAAAAATTTAAATTTTAAAAAATAAAAAAAAAAACCCAAAATTAATTTTTAAAAAAAAAAAAATTTTAAATCTAAAATTTTTTTTTATAAAAAAAAAAATTTTTTATTCCCCTTTTTAAAAATATTAATTTTTTAAAAAATTTAAAAAAAAAAATAAAAAATTTTTAAATAAAATAAAAAAATTTTTAAAAAAAAAATAAAAAAAAATAAAAAATAATTTTAAATTTTAAAAAAAAATTAATTTTTTTAAATAATTATTTTTAAAAAAAAATTTTAAAAATTTAATTAAATTTTAATATTAATTTAAAATTTTTAAAATTAAAAAAAAATTTTTTTTAAAAAATTTTAAAAAATAATTTCCCTTTTAAAATAAAGCGAAGGCTTACGCTCCAAATTTTTACCCCGGGGTGAGCGCAAGCAGGCTTGCAGCTATCAGAGTACACAGCACCAAGGCGGCTGATATGCAATCGTTTATATTCCCCAAACCTGTCCGCCTGTGCAGGAAGGGGGGGTGCAGCCCCAGTTTCGGGAGTGGGGAAAAAGGTGAGCTTGTTATTTTTTTTTTTAAATTAGCTCCTCTATGCTGGGGGACATATAACCTCCCTATTCCCCTACGGGGGGGACCTATTTTCTGCCTATTACCCGTGGGGGCCTAAAACCAGCTTATACCTACTGGTGGACCTAACCTTTTATACATCTGGTGGACATATAAACTTCTACCTACTACGGGGGGAAATAACTTTGGGGGAACCCCTATTACCTATATAGGAAAATAACTTCCTGGGGGACTTATTTCTACCCTGGGGGACATATACCTTACTGGGCCCCTATTATTTAGGGGGGCCAAATAACTTACTGCATTGTAAAGTCCTTAAGTTGAAAGTCGTTGTTGAGAGTTACCGTAGCTTGATCCGAGGTCTATGTTTAAGGTATGGGTAAAAACTGAGAAAAAATTTTATTGTCTGGCCCTCTAAAACCCATTCCAATTTCCCTGGGGCCCCCATGGGAAAATTAATTGCCCCCCTGTCAAAACCATAGGAGGTTGTGGTGCCCGCAGTTTACGCTCTGGAGTTGAATCTCGACCCCAAATACGGCAAAAAACTTCTTTTTTTTTTAAAAGTGCATTTTAACTTAATATTTTACAAAAACTATTAATATCAGTAAAGCAGAAAAACTTTTTATGTAAGAGGTTGCTGTTCATGTGCAAAAATCTTTATGCTGAAAAGGATGAAAACCCTGGGGGAGTTAAATCACTTTTTAAACATCATTATATTTTGAACCTAAATCATTTTATTTCAAGTTATTTTTTGTTTTGTTTTTTACCGGATTGTGATAGGCGTTTTAAGTTCGTATAAACCGGGAATTATTGTTTTAACTGCTTTTAGTCAATAGACTTTTTTGGCACCAACTGCGGCAATAAAAGTAATGTTGTGTGTTACCACTATTTCCCAGCAGAGTGGGGGGCAATCTCTTGAAAGATTAAGGAGTTTTAATCATTTAAAAGTTTTTTTGTAAAAAATTACAAATTCTGTATCTAAATGTGACGAAATTTTTTAAAAATTTCTTTAAACTATATCATTATTGAAGGGATTTTCCCCAACTGGGGCATTTCCACATCTGTGACTTGCTCTGCAAGCTACAAGAAACTTAGAGAATAAAGATTGGCCCAAAATTTGTTTTTTCCCCCTATTCATTTTTATGTTTTGAGCACATATCAGTTGTATTCACAATGCCATGAATTTCGCTGGGGTGCACACAAGGAAGTTTTCCTGCTCTCTGTGGTAGCTCATTGTGCCGGGTGGCCAAAGGGGCTAAAATAAAAAGTAGGAAAACCCCTTTAAAAGGAGTTGCTGAAAATGCAAGAACATCTCCAAACCAATAGGAAGTCTGTGAGTTCTATTTTTTTCATTGGGGCCCATTTTTTCAAGGGATTTGCCCCGGTTCTGGGGCAAATTGCACAAAAAAAATCTACCATGTTTTAGACAGATTCCAAAATTTTGCGGTTTTACAACAAAAGGGGAATGGCCCCGAAAAAAAGGCATGGGTTTGTGGAAAGAGGCGTGGCTTAGTATGTGCAAAAATTGGTGTCTTAGTGGCATAAAGTAAGACAACTTAAAGAGGGTTTCAAGTTTGACCTGCACCAGATTTTTTTTAAACCCCTACCAAATAATCAAGTGACATGGTCTTAAAAGGTATCCCAAAAAAAAATTACCCCGCTGAGGTTTTGCAATTCTTGAGCATTTTATTTTTTATTTTGGTGCCTTGTTGGTCTCTGTTATAAAAGATGGCTTCAAAAACGGGTTTACAGTATTTTCCAAAAATTTTGGAAGCAGCAAAAAGGGAGGAGCTTTCAAAATTTACCAGCAGTTATTTTTATAGCACTTGGTACATGGAGACTTGCAAAAATTTTGACCGGGTCCCCACTTTCAAAATATTTCTAACATCATTTGGTTATGTTTTCCCTTACTGAGACACTGAAGCACCGGCGGAAAAAAAAACCCCCAGGTACTCATTGTAAGAAGGGTAAAGTTTTACTAGGGTATGTTAACGGTGTTTTTGGGTAGTTTTTGATCCAAAAAAGCTCAAAAAAAAAGTGTAAAAAAACATCCAAAACACATCCCGCACACATCCAAACACAGGTGTGTTTTGGGTGCTTTTTGGGCAGAAACACACACCTATATTTTAAATAGGGCTCGCGCTCAAAAAAGGTCGAGAATTGACATGTTTTAATTCTTTGAACGGATCAAAAGCGCATCCAAAGACGCATCAAAAAGACGCATGTAAAACAACCCTCGGGATCACTTGTTGAAAAACAATGCAAATCCACGGGCCCTTGTGGATGCGTGTTTTTGATCTGTTTTGGGTCTGAAACACAGATCCCGCCACATCTAAAAAGGTGTCCAAAAAGCCCTGTGTGAAATCTTAATGGCATGAAAAGGCATTTTTAAAAAGGGGAAGGGACATGACATGTTTAATGGGAATGAAGGATCCCAAAACAATTTTTTTAAAAGCAAGGGAGAAAATTGATTTGATTACTGTGTTGGGGTTTATAATCTGTAGGGGGGCATTGTTGTTTGGTCCTTATTACGTGATCCCTCAAATTTTCAATCTTAATTGATTCCCAAAAAACCATAAATTTTGAAATTATTGTAAATTTAAACCATAAATGGAAAAAAGGTAATTTGGGTTTTGAAGCCCCAAAAAAGTCACTCTTTTGTAAAATGAAGATTAAAGAAAAAACCAAACTGAAAACTAATACGTAAAGCAAGGGCCCTTTTTTTAAATTTTCAGAAAAAAAACTGTGGAAACTGGAAGTTTTTATTTATTTTAAATATAGGGCTCCTTGGGTCATGGACTTTATAAACAATATAACAAAAAATGAAGAAAAAAGGGTTGCCCTAAACCTGGTCCCCAAAGCAGCCGCTCATCCTGACAATGAAAAGAGCAGAAAACAGGACTTTTTGTACCACCTGTTCTGGGGGGGCTACGGCCCAAAAATCACTTCATGAAACCTCCCAGTACAGATTTTTTTAAAAGTATATTTCCCAAATAGTTTTTGTTTTGGTTCTTATTTTTTACATTTGTCTTTGATCAGCGCTTCTCTGCATTGTATGGGGAGGGGTTGTTTTTGAAGCGTTTGTTCCTTTAAGTTATTTTTTTGCCGAAAATATTGTTTCCTCCCACATTGAAAATTGGGGAAAACCACTTTTACGCGTTTTTTTTAAGGAGCAGTAGGGGTAGTATTTAATAAAGGGCTGAGTTTAGGGTTTTTTGGGAACAAATGTCAGGAAATTATTGTTTTTTTTTAGGGTTTGTTTGAAAACACTTTAGTGGAAATGTTTTTCATTTTTGGGGGTTTAATTTTATGTTCTTACCTAAACAACTTTTGGGAGATTGCAAACAGGGCCCAAAACGGGCCATACCCTAACCACCCCCCAAACCTTGGCATCCCCCAAGCACGCCTCAAACCCATCCCCAAAAACCCCAATAATGCCAAAAAGGGACCCTTTTTTCAGGATCGCACCCAAAATGTTTCGATTTTTTTAGTAATTTGTTAGGTAATTTACTGGGGGGGAAGCAAATCACATATTTTTTAAAAGGGAAGTGTCAGTTTTTTCTTTGCAAATCTATTTCCCAATGAAAAAAGAAGGAATTTTGGGTTTAAGGGGGACAGAGGGCCAAGGGTTTTTAAAAAAATGGGAAGGTCCCCAAAATTTGGGACATTTGGGTGGTTTAGGTAATTTTTAGGTTTACAAAAAATATGGGTTTCGTTGTTTTTTAAAGAGGCTAATTAATTAAATGTGGTGCATCTTTAGTCTTTACAGGCATCAGACCCCCTAGCATTTTTTTTTTAAATTTTTAAAAGTAAATTTTTTTAACCTCTCAAAATTTAAAAAAAAAATTTTTTTTTTAAATGCCATTAATTTTTTTGGGGAAAAAAAAGGGTTTTAATGCAATACCTTAAAAATAGAGATGAAGGGAGCATTTAAAAATGTTCTAATTCGATTAGAACCTCGAACTTTAGTGTGTTCAGTTCCAAGTTCTATTCAAACTAGAACTCAAACCCCATAAAAGTCGATGGGAGAAGATGTTCTGGTTAATTTTTATACCTATACAGGTGAGGAGAAGCTGTAATTACCATCCATAACAGTAAACTGGATACGTGGAACAACTTAGTGAAGAACATTTGGCTCTAAGAGTGACATAAAAAAATTGAGAGGCTAAAATACTTAATTCCTTTCAATGGCTAACTGAAAAGATGAGGACGTCTTGAAAGCAGGGGCATAGCTATAGGAGGTCCTGCATCCTGAGGGGACCCAAAATCCTCTTTGACACTTTTGGGCACTGAGTATGATTTATCAAATCCAAGCACTCTGTGTGATATATATCCATGTATATGAGAGTTAGGCGTTATGTCAGACTGCAAATGTCACCAAATAACAGCTTCTGGGTGTGGGAAAGATGCAGCCAGAAATACCAAACTCCCAAACTATTGATATCTTTGGAGAGGAAAATGCTAACTAAGAGCAGTCTATGCAGTACAGAGAGTGAGCTGAAAATGGCGTTCACAAGGCAATACAGTAAAATATATATAACATGGTCATGTGATTTTAGTAGTTAATGAGAGCCCTACACCTCAGCGTTTTTAATTGGATGGCCACCAAAAGTGCAGAAAGGTGATTGGATGGCCGCCAAAAGTGTAGAAAGCCACTGAAAACGAAACTGAAAATGGCGTTTTAAACTAGAACTAGAACTTTACTCGAACGAACAGTAAAATATTCGAGAAGTTCTACTAGAACTTAATTTTCCTAAAACAGTTTGATCAACGCTACTTAGGACTTGTGCCAATGACTTTTGAAAAATACAGCAATGCCGGTGATTACCAGAATTATGTGCAGAGCTTTTGTTGGGGGTAGGCAGAGCAAGACATTTATAAAGGAGAGCATCAGTTACTGACTGCCGAGCCCTGATGTTGAACAGGGAGGGTCATATTTGTAAGTTTTCCTCTACAGTCAAGTAACATGCAGCAGTTGTTGGTTTTGCCAGTGATTTTGAAGATCTCTAGCATGCAGAGCACCTTGGTCGTGTGCATTTGAAATAACTAAGAGAAAGAATTATGGGCCTTGGTATGTGACATGACCCTAATATGTCCATTTTACCTAATTAACTATTTTTTTTTAATTTATTATAACATTTACATGTATTTACTGTAATGTTTGGCCTCAAGGTAAATAATTAAACTTGGATTATTTGGGACTTTACAGTCAGTATATTTGATAACTCTGTATGACACATCTCCTTATTTTTAAACTGTAAGAATAAGGTAGTTAATATATTTTTAGTGATCGTGTAAAACATTTCATTTTGTAGATTGCAATCTCAATGAAAAGGCAGCAAATATATTTATTATCTCATAAACTGATGGGCTGTCTGTGTTTGTGGTCCCTGGAGGCTGTCAGGATATGATCTGTCCTTTACAGAATAGGATATTGTTTTTTTTCCGCCATTATCAGTTTTAGACATTATTCTTATTTGAAAAAAAAAAAAAAAGAACAACGTTAAGGTTTCTTCACATACTTACATACATGTATGATTACAAAAAGACATATGTCTCTCAAGTTCAACCAAGGGAGGTGAAAGATCAAAGGGCAAATGGTAGGCTATAGGTAATTTCAAAATTTGGTTTCTGTGGGCGACATGTATGAACGGGGCTGCACCAGAAGTCTGGCTTCTTTTAAGCCCAACATATAGCACAGACCTGTTTGCAATAGCTTTACATCGGCCGTACACCAGAATCAGGTGCATTACAGAGCGCTCGCGGCACTTTGTAATGCGCCTGATTTTGGGGGGGCGTGTGTGAGGTGGGGCCTACGAGAACCGTACAAAGCTATAGATTTATAGCTTCAGTACGGCAATTCTAGGCGCATTACAGCTGTTACAGATATATCAATTTCAAAGTGGTTTACCTGAGCCAGAAATGACGTTTATGCGCTAGAAAGTGCCTGATTTATGACCCACTGTAGGTTCATAAATCAGGCTCATTCTACACTAATATAATGCACATAAAGATTGGCGCCTTCACGCCAAAAATAATAAATGTCGCCCTATATGCTTAAGTATTATTTTTATAATGGCTGTTACATAGATTCACAGTTCTTGCTGAAAGAAGGCATTTCTTCTTTGGAGACGGAACCTTTCTTTCTTGAGATGGAGAGGGTGCTTCCTTGTCCTTTCAGGGATTTTTACATGAAACAGCTTTCTTAATATATTTTAAGTTTAATTCCTTTAACTTTTCCTCATAACCAAAATCCTCCAGGCCCCTTATCAGTTTAGTTACTTGTCTTTGTACTCTTTCCAGCTCCTAATCATCCTTTCTGTGAACTGGTGCCCAGAACCGACTGCACTAATACATTGTAGAACGGTAATATTATGATACATCCCTATCCCACAAGTTTATGCCTCTTTTAATGCATGCTGTCCTGCTAGCCTTAGAGGAAGCTGATTGACATTGTGCTATTACATAATCTATGATCTACATGTACACACAGATCCTTCTCAGTGAGCGATTCTCCCAGTTTTTTCTCCCTATAGGACATATGATGCCTGTAGATGATTAATTCCCAGATGCAGAACTTAACATTCAGCATCATTGACCAAGTGGAAGCCCCAACACTCAATCTGTCCTGTATCATTAATAAATAAATTGAACAAAACAGAACCCAGTACTGAGCCTTGGGGTCCCCACATATAACCATGGATCATTAAGAGTAGGAATCATTAACCAGCACTCTCTGGATAGGATCTGATAACTCGTTTTAATACAATTAGAAACTATAATTTCTGCCAAACAACACTGTCCAGACTTCTACTCACCTCTTTATAAAACAAATCTGGTAAGTTCTGTCCTTAGTAAAACTGTCACTTATAGTATTATTTTCTGCCACTTACTCCTGTACATAGTCCAGTAAAATCCCCTCAAACATCTTTAACACAATAGATCTTAAACTACAATTATGTGCCCTAGACCTAGAGCCCTCTTAAATATGACAACTTCATTTGCCTCTTGCTAGTCCCTTGCTAATATATCATGCACTGGAGAATATCTAAATATTAAATACAGAGGCACAGAAATAACAGAGACAATTTCTTTAAAAACACTTAGGTGTAAGCCATCTGGACCTGGAGTCTTGTTCACATTCAGTTTATTTAAATTAGTTTGGACCATTCCTACATTCAGTGAATTAAGTATAATAGTTTATTTATTTAATTTATTAATTGATATAATGCTGTTATATTCCACATCACTGTACAGAGATTCCTGATCTGTGTCCCCATTGGGACTCACAATATATTGTCCAGGTTAATCTATCTGTATTTTTCTGGAGTGTGGCAAAACTGGAGTACCCAGAGGAAACCCATGCAAACATTGTGGGAACATAGAAACTCCTTGCACATGATTGATTTGGGTGGGATTTTAACCCAGCGCTGCAAGGCAACAGTGCTAACCAATGAATCACCGTGCTGCCCAGTTTATATCTTAACAGCACTGCCCCACCTACATCAGCACTGATACCACTTACATCAGCACTGGCCCTACATATATCAGTACTGATACCACCTACATCAGCACTGGCACCACCTACATCAGTACTGGTACCAACTATACTAGCACCACTTACAACAGTACTGCCACTACCTACATCAGCACTAGCACCACCTATAACACTGCAGGCACCACCTTATCGGTATTGGAACGATCTACATCAGTACTGGCACCTCCTACATCACTACTGGTATCACCTATATCAGCACTGGCATCACCTCTATTAATACTGGTACCACCTATATTAGTACTATCACCACCTACATCAGCACTGGCACCACTTGCAGCAGTACTGGCACCACCAACATCAGCACTGGCCCCACCTACATTAACACTGCTCCTACCTACATAAGTACTGGCACCACATAGTATTGGCCCCTCCTATGAGCAACTCCTCCTTTTTCTAGGTTGGCAGGAAGAGGCAAGAAAAAAAGTCATTTCCACTTAAAATGTGTGAAGGAGATATATATCTGCACAGGAAGGCACATGCTGCTTTATGTAAAGAGGAGAAACTCACATTGTGATATAGAAGAAATGCTCTATATGAAGGAAAAGTCTGAGAGCAATATCTGACTACTAGTATTTTTCATTATTCTATCCAACCTGTAGCTGCTGTGCTGTATTCCATTGATAGTAACACAATTGATAAACCATATTGATAATGATGAAGGAATTACATAATAATTTATTTTTCAATTGCGTATTATTGTGTTTCTTACTATCCACATCAAATGTTACCATATCTATTTGTGAATTGAGAACACTGAACAAATTGTTAGTATTTTAAGTCAACCCATATAAAAGCAGATGTCATAATAAATGCTTGTAATAAATCGGAATGCATATCAAACACAGTGGCTTGTTTTCACTCTTTAAAGTATGAACTACTAATAAGATTGATATAGGTCCAATCAGTTGCACTGTCAAGGATTGCTGAAACAGAGGACCTCAATCACCCATTTTCTCTACAGTTGGACACTAATAGGAGGAATTACAGAGTAATATTTTAGCTTGATCCTGACCTGTTCAAAATATATCAATGGGAGATATGGAAATAGGCTTCCAGTAGCAGACACTAATATTAGAAGGAGTATGGTTAGCTGCCGCATTATACAACTTCCAGCTGACCATAAATAAAATGAAGAATCTGGGGTTCCCAGTTATAGCAGTTAATGGGAGTGTTAAAGATTAGGTTCCCGGAATTAGCTTGTTAAAGGCTTTAAAGGCTGTATTGTACTCTTTGGCCACTGTTTGATTTAAGTCAATACGTTTTTTTAAAGGAGTTACAATGTAAGTTGCTGCTCCTCTATGTACTAATATATAGTTAGGTTATAAAAGACCCAAGTACATCGAGCTAACCTATAACTCTACTACAGTATGTCGATCCAGAGGAAGGTAAAAATTCCTATACAAGAGGGAAAATTCCTTCCCAACTCCAAATATTTCAATAAAACCCTGGCTTTCAGGACCTAGTATCCAACCTGTAATATATTTTCCCAAGAAAAGCATCTAAGCTCTTCTTGAATTTGAGTTTCACATTTACAGTAACCATGAACCGGTAACCAACCAGTCACCATTCTTAGAGTAAAGAATCCCCATCTATGGTGATGGTGAAACCTACTTTCCTCTAGACATAGAGAATACCTCCTTATCATGGTTTAAGGCCTAGCGGTAAAGAAATCACAAAAGAGATCTGTTCATCTGTACATTCAAATATTTGTACATGGTAATTAAATTACCCCTAAGTCTTCTTTATTCCAGGCTGAAAAACGCCAAGTCTGACAACCTGTCTACAGTAGGTACTACAATTCTCCCAATTTCCTACCTGACTTGGTCGCCCTGCTCAACTAAGTTCTTGCCACACACCAGCACCCCAAACTGTGTATAATATTCCACTTGTGGTCTCACCAATGATTTGTATAGAGACAAAACTATGTTTTTGTCATAAGAATCTAAGCCTACTTTGATGTAGTCCTTCATTATATTTGCCTTTGCACCAGCTGCCTTCCACTGGTCACTAAATGTGAGACAAAGATACCCAAAGATCTGTTATCACTTAGTGACAACACACTGACCACTGCTATAAGTTTGCCCATTGCCTCCATACGCAATGACACTGGTAATGAGGTTACTATGGTGTTAAAATGAAGGCAGCCAATTACTTCACCTACCATCTGCCTGATTTCTGCTTCGGGCTATTCCTTTTTCCATATCTTACTGACAATCTCACATTCGATGAGTACAGTGGATTTTGATTGAGATAATTCTTCCTATCAATTTTTAATACAGAAGCTTGTAGGTAGGCATTCAGTAGCGGTTACATGAAAGTACATCAGGTATGCTGTAATCATCATCACATTTCTGGCTTTATGTTGCTGTATTTGTATAAGCATGTCCAAGTACAAAAGAAAAAGAAGAACCAATAATGGCCACTTCTGTCTTGCACTTTCGATCTGAAATGACCCCTACTGTCTTGGATTCTAATAGTTCAGCTGCTCTTTAAATTCGCTGCTGGTTGCTTGCCAATTGCTTACAATGTAATTACATGTACAAAAGGCCTTTGATCTTAACTAAGTCAGGAAGTGTTCTTTACCATTCTCCTTACATCCTGAGATAATTTGTTTTAATAACCAGAGTCCAGTTAAGATGCTTTTTGTAAGTTATAACCTGACCTCCTCTGCACATATTTTTCCTAAATAAGGTAATTGTATGCTAATAGGGCCTGGTCAGTGCACAATTTTCTATTAAGACCAATAAAACAAGATGCTCTGTAACCTTGGTAAACTGATTCCACTGTTAATTAAGAATTAAGGCCAAATTATAGTAATGAATATAGTAATAAGAACAAATCCAAAGTAAAATAAATTTCTGGCCCTTAACATTAGTGTTAAATGCTCCACATAGTTAAGTGAAAAGAACATTGTAATATACAGTTTAAACTCCACATCATTTCCATGGCTATGGTTCTGATGTAACTAGCTTTGACACCAGCCATTGTCTGTTATGGTCACAAGTCCATGGCCAAAACCTCCTAGCATTTCAATTAGAACAAATTAGAACTAGTGGATGTATTTGATGCCCCTTAGCATTGGAACAATGTAGAATTTAAACAATAAGGACGTTATATTTTTTATTTTTTACATTGTGGAGGATTCGGTCCTTATTTTAAGCAATGAGTAAAACACCCTCAATGTTATTCAGGAAAAGAAGAAAAATAAATATATAAACTTAATAAAAAAGCCTAAATTACTTTAATTAGAAAAGTCTGCGTGTTTTGTCTAGGGGATAATCATTATAGCAGAAGAATATGGCCACCGTGTAAGGGACCCTCGGACAGATAACCAGACAGGGAAAGACAGACAGTGAGTACTAGCGCTAGGACCCCAAATCTGTCCCTGTCTACTTGCCTGCCCAAAACTAAGTGGTCGGCGACATATGGGACAGTGGTCCCTAATTTGAGTATGTGCAAACACAGAACAGACAAGACTGACAACACACAATAGCAGGAAAGTCTCGCAGAAAAAGGTCAAGCCAATGAAGAGCAAAACATTACTGAACAAGAGGCAGAGACAGAGGTCAAAATGCAGGCAAAAGGTCAGAAATCCAGGTAATCCAAGACTGAATACAACACACTAGCTCAAGCCAAAGACTATAACCGGCAAGGATGCTGAGCAAAAGTGATCTTCTTAAGGGATATCTGGTCCAGGTCATCATTGGACTGGCCTTCTGACTTTCCGGACTAAGGACTGCACTGAAGTTTGGACAGGTCCAGTCATCACACACCAGGTTCCATCCTGTGCATAAACCTGTCCTGAAATGCAGAGTACGGCAGTAGGAGAGACTAACTGGCCAACTGGCATAACTGGTTGGTGTGGATATAGCATATAAAATCTATAGCTCAGCTACGAGGAATCATGCTTTTGTTGGAAATGTAGTTTTTATACATTGCACCTAGCAACTGTAGCTCTATCCACTAGACCACGTAGGAGAAAGATCCAACATGGCAATATTATGCAATATAACAGCATTTGTAAATAGTTCAAACACTGTATTGTGACATATTTTCTGCTTACACTTAGTATTCATCCATTATATGTTTTTATTTTTGGGGGGTTTCTCACACAACCCCTTTGAAAGAATTTTAAAAGAGTTGCCCTTTGAGCATGAGAACAGCTTCTGTCCATAAAGGGTATACTGAAATTAAATTGGGATACCCTGTCAGATTCTCCCCTGTTAGCCATATCATGCAGCCACTGCAAAAAGACGGTCCCACTTTGGGGGCTCTGCATGTTTAAGTAATACATGACTACATATTTGTTGAAGTGAATACCACATTTCTCTTGCAACAATGTATAGAACAAATAGGCAGCTGCATGCAACATTTCCCGGCAGTAGCCAGATGGTCACCAGTGGATCTACTTACATGAGCCATTTATGCTAAAATTATTCTTCTTAATACCCCATTATATATTCACTAAAATCATCCAATGCATACATCTCTCAATTATCCAGTAAAATGAATGCTTGGAAGACTCTGCATGGCACCCAAGAGCTTTACAACATTATTTTCAATAAATTATTAGAAAAGAGATTACACATAATTATTTATTCATTTTTGAAATGATTGCCCAAAGGAAACAAAAATGTTCTCTAAAAATACCTCTCCAAAAGTTAGAAACTTAAGTGAAATACTTTCATTAATTTTATTTATGCACAATAAACAGCTCTGTGTTGAGCCCAGGAGATCAGGTGACCTACAGAATTTGACTTTTCTTCAGGGTAGCCTTTCAAGGCTTTACCTTTTTGTTCCTACTTCCCAAGTCGTTCAACATGAGGAGTTTATGCATTGAGAATGAGGTCGAGAGAGGGTAGGACAAAGAACAGGAAAGGATCCTAGGTTTGTAGTTTTACAAGACAAGGAAACACAGAATTAAAGAGGAAAATCTACTGCTTAGCTGCAGAGTAGAGAGGCTACATACAGAATGGGAAAAACAAAAATGATCCTGAAAACCTCAAAAATAAAGACTCAGAAAAATAAAGACAGCCATTTAAGATTATTTTTCAGTTTGGTGAATATCATCTCCTGCATTTGCTCTAACTATTTAGGCTATGTTCTCATGGCTTAATTGCGGGACGTATTTCGCCCTGCAATTACGCCGTGTGTACGGGGGCAGGGCGGGGGGGGGGGCGGGGGGGGGGGCTGGCAGCCCGCCGGCCCCATAGACATGCATTATTCTCGGCGCGTATACGCCGTGAATTATTGACATGTCACTTCTCTCCCCACTCGCCGTATTGTGCGAGCGTTGAGAGAAGACGTAATCCATAGTTCTCTATGAGAACTGTGGATTACCGTAATGACTGGGACGTATTTCAGCCCGTAATTTGCGCCGTACTGCGCGAACTACAGGCTGAAATACGTCCCAGAATAAGCCGTGTGAACATTGCCTTACAGTGAAACTTCACCAAAGACCTCTTCTCAGAAAAAAAACACAACATTATATAGACCAGAATTTCTGTGGTGGATCTTCAATTCCCTTCCCGTATATTGGCATCTTCTTTGAGACAACAATCAATCTAGAAAACCGTTTTACGTGCGGTTTTGGATGGTTGTCTGAAAGAGGTTTAACTATATGTTTAACAGTATGCTATATGTATATACAGTGTATTACCTAATTAACCAGTTAATTATTTATAATTCTTTTGTGTCATATACATTATTTATTTAGATGTTGTTATAAAGGACAAAAAACATCAAAACGATATTATTGGTTCATGAAACATAAACAAAGCATTGATGCCACAGAAGTCATGATTTATCTCACATTTTACCCTGGAAAATAATACAATTAGCTCTTTAATATTTTATCAGTGGAATGGTTTAATGAATGATATGCATATTGTATCAGTGGAGAGTTGAGAGCACATTATAGTCTCATTAATTTTAAAAGTAA
Organism: Phyllomedusa bahiana; assembly: GCA_025379985.1. Lineage (NCBI taxonomy): Eukaryota > Metazoa > Chordata > Amphibia > Anura > Hylidae > Phyllomedusa > Phyllomedusa bahiana. The sequence goes on along the minus strand of JAODAL010024836.1, from coordinate 45,546 downwards.
AACCCGTTGACATACTCAGAGATCTAAAGCAAGAAGCCAAAGGGGCACAACGCTTTCAAGAGAATTGAAAGTATCTTCATTGCCATGATCAGTGGAGGTCATCTTGTGACCAGTCTCACAGTGAGCTTTACTTTGGATATTAATCTCCACAGACCAATCACTACTTTTAACCCTGTTAAGATAGTGATGTGGATCCAGATGACAAATCTTCATTTTTGGATGTGCCATGAATCCTGTATGGTGGAACATGAAGTGGCTCTGCTTCTGTATTATGTACTTATAGGTACTCTATGTGTTACTGTATGATTCCTTTATAAAGTACCAAAATCTTTGTTAGAAGCAGTGCTTCTATTGGAGAATACCTCCATAACATGAACTGTGATGTCAAAATATGGCATTTTTTGCCCATTTTTTTCTCATAGATTACATATAATTTTGTGTTTTTTTCATAATAATCCTATCTAACATTCATATTTTTGTGAGAAAGTTCTGTTGAAGATGGATTATACCATAGACGAAATGCCATTGTAACAATAACAATCATTGCCTTTCTCCAAAGAAGACTAGCTTATTTGACTTTACCTGGAGTCAGCAGTATGACAGATGTGACGATCATGGAGCAGATTACAAGAATGACAAGAAGTGCAATGGCTATTCCTTTCCAGTTCCTTTGAGGAGGATTGCTTCCCACCAGCTCCTGTAACCAATAAAAGACAGAAAAGCATGTGTCAGTAATGTGAAACTCAATGTTATGGGCTAAATATAACACAAAAAACAGGTTGTATTTAAGATTTTACAACATTAACCGCTTTACCAACAACTTAAAATACTTGAGTTATGAGAAAAAGGTGCTTTAACAAAGATAATCATCTGCATAGAGACCATGATAGGACAAAGATGGTGCTATGAGTATCTGCTTTTTAGTCAGTCATTTGGAGTTTTATGAGATACATATAGCTTTTGTGTACCAGCACAATTTGGCAACAAGAGTGTGTAAAACTATTAGCTGATCACAAGCGTTACCTCTGATTCCTTGAATTCTGCTGTAATCTATAGGGAAACCTTATAAGAAGTGTTAAGGTTACCTACAGCACCACCATAGGGGAAACAAAGCATTACACAGCTCCAAAATCACTGGACTGTTCAAATATTACACAAAAAGGACAGGTCCTCCAAAACACTAGATGCTCTATGTGGTCATTCACATGTTCGTGGATTGGGGATCCTTCTACCCTAACTAAAAACTGCCTGATATGATATATGCCAACAAGTTTTCTAAATCAGAAAATCCCTTCAAATTGACCTTGATAAAATACTTCAAGCTGCCTTTAACCCCTTAACCCACCTGGACGTATGGATACGTCCTGGTGGCGTTAAGGAGTTGTTTAGGGGGATCACAGCCGCCAGGTATTAGTGGCTAATTGCAGTTAACACCCGGCGGTTACAGCACAGGGGGACAGTGGTGACGCCCCCCCGCACTGTTTAACCCCTTAGACGCCATGGCAAGGACGGCTGCGGCACCTAAATCAGTGAGAAACAGAGCTTCTGAGGGGATATTGCAAGGTTCCGATCGTTGAACATAGCAGCTGGAAGCCTTGTGAAGGCTTCCATTGCTGCTATGTTTTCATTTGCCACACTTCCGGCCCCAGGCAGGAAGTTGGGAAACCACCATCTTGGTATGCATTGTCTATACAATGCATTAGGCTGTATAAATGATCGCACTCCCTAGTGGTGAAGCGCCCTAGGGCGACTCAAAGTTAAAGAAAGAAAAAGTTTTAAAGTATATAAAAAAAAAAATATTAAAAGTTTAAATCACCTCCCCTTTGCCATTTTACAAATAAAAGAAATAAAATAATACACATATTTGGTATCGCCGCGTCCGAAAAAGTCCAATCTATTAAAATATAACATAATTTATCCTGTATGCTGAACACCGTAGAAGAAAAAAATTCCAAATGCCAAAATTGCGTTTTTTTTGGTCATTTCATGTCCTATAAAGATTGGAATAAAAGTGATCAAAAAAGTCGCATGCATTCCAAACTGCTAGCAATAAAAATTGTACTTCAGCTCGCAAAAAAATGCACCCTCACTGATGTCCGTAGGTGTTAGTACAAAAAAGGTATTGATCGCACAAAATGGTGTCGCGGTGCAAATTTAAAAAAATAGAAGGTGTTTGGAATTTTTTTTGCGCTACCAAAACATAACGGAAACCCTACATGTTTGATATTGGTAGATGCATATCAACCTGTAGAATACAGATAACATATCACTTTTACTGAAGATTGAACGCCGCAAAAACAAAACTCATGAACTGATTGATTGTAATATATCTCATGTTTCTTCTTCATAATAAACTGTATTTCGTATTTTTCCATTCTCACTAATTTTTTTAGGCTTATTGGCCAAGCAGCCCAAGACAAACTTGTCTCATCGTTTATTTTCTGGGAATCATGAAAGGGGGATTAAAGGATTTTGGATAGCCATAAATTGAGATTAGCAGAAATCAAGCTCCACATCGTAACTAAACAAAGTAAGGAGCTTTATTCCCATTTCTATGATCCAAACCAAAGGCTGGATACAAAGATATATATTGTCACTTACAATAATAGAAAAACATGGCAAATGAGCAGATTAACCATATATCTTTGTAACCAGCCTTTGGTTTGATTCATAGAAATGTGAATACAGTGCCTTACTTTGTTTAGTTATGATGTGGAGCATGTTTTTTGCAAATATACAGCATTCACACTACCAATCATATCATTACATCTTCCTTATTCTACTGTACCCCAATAAGGTTGCATAGACCATAAATCAGATGTGTGACACAATATACATTTATTCACCTGTAGTTTTGTTTCCGTTTGAATAAAGCAGTGAATTAATAAAATATTATAACATTCAGGGGATCAGGAAAACAAGACAGAGCTCCTGTGCAGCATAGCATATTGGCCCCTTAATTTACTAACTAACTTGATAATAAAGGAATGCCTTTTATAAAGTATCTTCATTCTGTCCAGAAAATCCCTCATTCATCTGAATATGTGCAAGTAATCACCATTGTCCCTTCCCAACAATCCTAGGGAAAGTAGAGTATATAATTTATATTATTTTGCTATGGTTCCCTTCTGCAGCTGCTCTGTCTGTACATATGGGGCCACATGTATGAACCTGTTTAGGTCTAAAACTCACTCTTTTGCCTATAGACGTTTTAGACCTCAACAGTTTCATACATGTGGCCCATGGTATCCACAGAATCTGCGTTTCTTCCATACCTTTCATGTATTCTACACTTAGTATATTTTAGGTTCCCTGTGTAAGGTACTGGAGGCAGAAGCCCCAAGGTTACAGGTGTGTGGAGTAATAGTAGTGTGGGCCTACCCATGGTGTACTGGAATTAGCAGTGTCCCAGTAGAGAACCACAGAAACACATTTTCTTAAGAGTCTTGGCAGGCTTTATCACTGCATTATTCTTCAGGGTATTAGTTACATACACTTTAATGTACATCTCAAACAGGCCTCTCTCAATAGAGGGGTCTCACCTTTTGTGCACTCCCCACATGCACCTCGGTCCATTTTGCCTCGGCGCCTAAAGCACTTAAAGGGGTTTTGCCATGAACTAATGTTGACATGGGATCCTCCAAAATGGGTATGTAATCACTTCTCTAAATAAGTGTGATTAAAAAAACTGTAGCCTGTCTGATGGCAGGGCAAAATTTGCTTTGCAGTGTCATCTTCTGGGACCAATAACTATTTTATTTTTCCAATTATAGACATGAAGGTAATTCAGTATATGGGATGTTTTTGACACAATATAAGCAAAATTCAACCATATTTTCTTAGTAAATTTCCCCCAATATATTTTGAGGAAAAATGCAGCACCTATCAGAAACTGATGCAAGTATAGAAAAAAAAACACCTATGTAGATTTATCTTGGGTTAGATTTGGACTCATGCCTTCAATGCTGTAAAATGCACAAATCTTTGAGCTATGGTGTTGCCTATACTTGGGCCCAATTGATCCATGAATGCTCAAACCATTATAAAGTAACCAGCAATGGAATATAACCCAAGCCATTCTTAATAAAAATATTATATTTTGCAATGAAATTGGTAATTTTGCTGTTAAATAGTGCACTGTATAAACTGAAATGCTAATATTTTGTAATAGGGTATATTGTACGACTACAGGTTGTTATACTTCCTCTGGAACCAATATATGAGCAAAACCTGTCTAATGCAAACAAGGAAACAAATCCCCCAAAGCACAGAGCAAAACCAAGTTACCAAGACAAATTTTCATAAACATCATAAAATGATCAAGTGTGAACCTGCAGGCACAGATATATCAGACATGATATTCCCAATAACACTAAGATATATCTTATTGCAGAGTCTAAACATGGCTCTTCGAAATATTTCAAATCTCAATGTAATTTGGAAACTGGAAAAAATTTGAAAATAGCATACATCGAGGACTGGGATTTCTGTTAGTTACACACTGAATAGTTTGATTTCATGCTTATGCCTTTAGGTGAGTGAAGTCAGAGGGTTATACAAGTGTAATAAACCTGTTGGAAACTACCGAAACTTTAATCATTATAAGCTTAATTCAAATATATGGTTTCTGTTAAGGGGTCAAGTTCATAAAGTGAAGAAAGTATACCAAACAGTTAATGTACTCTCCAATGTTTTGGTATTACTTTGTGTCACCATATCCTGCATTCCTATTTGCCAACCTCTATAGCCCAGAACGATCCCTTGTAAAATATTGGAGAATAGAATAGAGAGTAAGATGAACCTTTGAACATTCCTCTTTTCATCAATCTTGCTAAACAGCTGGTAAAAAGAAGGAAGGAGTTGCTCAAGTGGAGTCCAGCCTGAATTAAGGTTTAATATCCTCATACACACTATAGTAGTCATACGAGTTGACTTAATGGCATGTACAGTATGTGCTTGCTTGCATACATACAGTAGTCCCTCACATTAAAGTGGCTTCAGGATACAATATTTTCAACATGTAATAGTCTTTCCTGGGACATTGTATCTTGAAACCACACTCACCATACAATGTCTCAGACACTAGTGATCTATGGCACATGTATGAGTGAAGTAAATGCACTCATTGGCAGTCTAGTAGCATCTTTCTTCAGTACAGTGCGGTTTTACATGCTCTGTACTGCTATTTATATGTGCCAGGATAAGCGGCTTCTTTGGGCAAAAGGTGAGGGTGGCCTTTTTTATTTTGATACATTGTGTATGAATTACATGACTCAATGACATTCTTGTCCTCAAAAGAAAAGTGATTTCCAGCTTCCAGCAGTTCTTTCTGACTGTTCTATGTAAGGACTCGCTTTTTTTGCATTCATTTTCATTATGTTGGTGACATTTTGGGGCTTTTAGTTACCAATGACCAATTTTCCATAGAGTTATGGTTTCAACATACAATGGTTGTCCCTAAATCAATCAATTCTGTATGTTAAGAGACCACTGTAAATATATGGTAATTTACAGGAGAGCCCTCACACTTTCCTTGTAGTAAAATTATACATCTAGAATGGTGTAGATTTTTGTTTTCCATCTCAGCAAAAAATCAATGCAGCTTGATGGAGTAGGAACTTTATATGGTGCAATATAAGCTTTGCCTGCAGGTAGGAGAGGGACAGGTAACAGTTGGCATCTATTCGTTAATGGCTTATTTCCAAGTCTTAATGAAGCTGAATTTATGAATCAGACATTTTTGTAGTTTTTTTTTTTCTTATTGGGACTATATATGCAAACAAATCAATGTTACTCATGTTAAATAAAGTTTATACCAAACATAATGATCATTATGGAAAATGTAACAACAAACTAGCATTTTAGCCAACTGATGAGTTTTCAAGGACCATTCCTAGAATGTTCCTAGAAAGATGTTTGGTCTTGAGGTCACTGGTCACCTCTGGCAAGTTTGATTGATTGTAATGCCCAGTAAAGTCTTACATTTATATGGCTGCATCTATGAAAAGATTCTTTGATGGCTGCTCAACCAACGACCTCCTTCTACCCAACGTGTATGGCCAACTGTACTATAAGTGATTTAGTAAAAACAAAGAATTTAGGACTGTAAGCTATAATATACAACATGGGTAGAGTATAAAACTTTATTTTCTGCTCAGTCAATTAGTACTGAGGACATTTAATTGGATGTAATTTGTTATAAAAGTGTTAATAAAGTTGTACGTAATTAAATGGGAAAAGCTTCTTAATTAGACTTATTAACACCTTGTGTGCCATGTCTGCCAAAATGCAATGGTGATGTGTTATCATGAATATACAGTCAACGCGTAGTTAATCTTTTTCATTAATTATACAACTTTTAACCATAATTGATTATTTCCTGAGGCCAATTGATTTCTCTCCGGACTTATCTTATCTCAGGCTTTAGGTGCTCTTCTTTGAAATATTTGCTAGAAAGTCACATCTTAAAAATACAATATATTTTCATTACATCTAACATAACTCAAAGAACAACTTGCCTAAGGTACTTTGGAAACTGGTCTTCTATCTCTTGTCTCATTTAAACTGGCATCTGTAATGCTACTTGGCAACATGTAGGCAGACACATGGTAGGAGAGGCATCTCTCTCATTTTTCTCCTTTTTTGAATAGGATTTTTTATTATAGACTCAATCCTTAGCTGAAGAACTTTTTTTCCTAGAAACCTCAAAGATTTGTATTCATGAGGTTTTATTGTCTGGGATGGATAAACAGTATGATAGATCAAACAGCATGCAGCATTCAAAGTCATAGCAAAAAGCTTTTTAACCAAGGATATCCTGCGAACTATATGCTGTGAAGGTTTCATATAAGACAACAATATCTACTTTAGAGCACTTCTTTTATAGGTATTGGATTTTCAATATGCATGCTTGATACATTTTTTTTTCTATTTTCTATTATACATAATGTATTTAAAGGTACCCATGCACATTAAAATTGATGAACACAGATTATTTCAACCTGAACAATTCTTTATTATATAAAATGTAACAAAAAAAAGATTTTTTTAAAATTTTCCCATAAATTGGAAAATATTTGGTCAACCTGCTGTTTTTTAAAAGATTGTGCAACAATGTACAATGGCCTTAGTTTTTCCCCAAAATAAAAAGTATCATTTTACCCTAAAACCCCCCCACTGGGGGTTTTAAAAAAATTCTTTTTCTTAAATCCCCATCAAAAACCATCAATTTCAGACGGCCAAAAGTAAGGAGGAAAGCTGCAATGAAGGACATTTGTTTCCTTATTTTGGGGAAAAGTTGGTTTTGCCTGCGTTCGTGGAATTGGTGACGGGTTAAATGTGGACGTTGGCCCCCAATTTTCCCCAAGACAAATATTTTTTTTCCCCTAAGGAAAACCCCTCCAAAAGGTTGCTGCCAAATTTTTACAGTTGGAACTAAAAAAAATTTCCCAAGATAAAGTATTTTTTCCCTGAGAAAACCCCCCCAAAAATGGAAACCCTGGAAGTCAAGTGAGTCCCTGTGGTTTGGCAAAAGAGAGCAGAGCTTACATTTCCCCCCCTTAAAAAAACTTTAAAAAAAATTTGTCAAGCAATTTATTTTAGTGGGTTTGGGTGACAAGGCTACCAAAATCCAATAAAACCCCGGGACCACAGGGGAATCGGCATACTTACATTTAATGAAACACCGGGCCTCATTTGGAAAATTGACTTTTCAAGATTCCCCAACAAAGGTCTATGACCGACAACATTTGGGATATGCTCCGGAAAACTGTTTTATGTTTTTCTAACGTCACCCGATTTTTTTTTTTGATTTTGCAAATTGATTTACAAAATATAATGGAAAAACAAAGTTTTTTCTAATTGCATCATGAAAATGTGTGTGTGCCATTGTTTATATGGACTGTGGATGGATTTTTGGCAATTGGCATCATAGTAATTAAGGGTAGTCCTGAATCATTATATATTTTTCTTTAAAGGCCTGCCAACAAACAAGCCTTTGTACCCGGGAGCTATAGGCATATGGGCACTTTTAATCAACCAATGACACAATGCCATCACTGGAAAAGAAGTCAAAACATTCTGAAACTTCTGGTCCAAGATATATTGTGCAGGATAGATTTTTTTTCATGAACAATTTTTTGGGAAAAAAAGAGTTCTCAGAACATTGTTGTAAACATTTTTCATCCTTCTCCAGATGTCATCGATCATGTATGGTCAGATTTATTTTTTTTTTGTCTATGGTCTATGTTTTAAGAAAAATGAAAATGATAAGATATAGTACATTAGATTGATAAACTATATTCCTGTATCAAGTAAAATGGGCCATATAGATAACAAAGGATAATGGGAGCAGTTCTCAAACACTCCATGTTAGCTTGGCACGCAACAAGGTCTGCAAAAAAAAAGAGGCATACACCTAATTCAGTATATTGTAGTATACTAATGCCACTTCAAATAGAATGCATTTCTCAGGGGTATACTATACAAAGACATCACAGGGCCTATAATAAAAGTAATACTGCTCCTGATGTATCACCTATCACCTTGATAATGTCCTATACAGGCTATAGCCTCTTCTTCACAAAATAAGATCTTATTGCATATGAAGGATGAGGCTATAAATTCCTCATCCACTGGTCTTTGAAGCTCAAGAGCAGCACTCTTATGGCTGGTGCAGAGATCTTGTGGAGTTTTATGATAAATGCACAATAATTATCTGGTAATAGTAGATTTAGAATTTAAATAAGCAGGGGTGGAGTTATAGAGAGTGCATACCTAGCAGTCGATACCAGAATTATAAATGGCACATGGTAGTTGCGAGGCCTTTTATAGATTTTTCAATGACATCTAAGAGCTTTGAGTTGTGCCTTTGTAAATGAGTACTTCATATACCGTACTATATAAGGAACCTACACTCTGGGTCATAGCACAACAGTGCATTATGATTAGGGGTTAGACCATACTACAGATTCAAAGGTCATGAATAGAGATGGCCGAATTTCTCAAAAATTCGGTTCGGTCACTTCGCCGAATTTTCCGACAAAATTACGGTTACGGTCCGAAATACTTACGTCACGAATCACGTTAAAAAACAGCTATTTCCAGCTGCCCAGAGCCTGCAGGTGCTGTATAACGTTTGTTGCCATGCATAAATATGCAAAGGGAGCCTTGGTTTTGGCTCTTCAAACAATGATGGTGTATATAGTATGACTCGCACTGCTGCCGCCGCTCTTAGAAAAAACGCTTCCAATAAAAATACCCTGGGCACTTAAGAGGGCAAAACTTGACCAAAAACTCAGCGGGAATGTAGCCTGATAAAGTCATGCTAGCGTAAGAGCCAGGAAAAAAACGAGCTGAGAGCTCAGGTGCAACAATATAGATAGAGAGTGGAGTGACGCGGCAGCCACGAGCGCATGAGTACAGGCAGTGGCACAATGACATTCTGGAGGCGGGCAAACAGTTAATAGGTCCACAGAGTGCACAATCACACAGTGTTGAGGTCCCGGCGCAGCAGTATGATGTCCAGACAGAGGCACAATGGCATCTGGAGGAGCAAAACAGAAATAAGCCACAGATTGCAACCAATCACACAGTGTGATGACACGGCGCAGCAGTAAGAGGTCAGGCAAGTGTGCACAATGACATTAGGAGTGCGAAAAACAGTATTAAGCCACTTAGTGGCACAATCACACAGTGAGGAGGTCAAGGTCGGCAGCAGTATGAAGGTCAGGCAGTGGCACAATTACATTATGGGAGGCTTCAAAACAGTATTAAGGCCACAGAGTGGCACAATGATACCGTGTGTAGGTCTCTGGCAGCATCCAGTATGAGGTCAAGACATTTGGCACAAAGACATTATGGAGGTGGAAAAACAGTATGTAGGGCACAGGAGTGGCACAAACACACAAGTGGAGGGTCACAGCGGCAGCAGGTATGAGGTCAGTCAGTGCACAATGACATTAAGGAGGCGGCAAAACAGTATTAGGCCACAGAGTGGTCACAATATATGGGGATTTTTACCGTGTGGAGGTCACGGCAAGCAGCATTATGATGTCATACAGTGGCACAATGACATAATGAGGCGGAAAAACAGTATTAGGGCCACAGATTGGCACTAAATCACACAGTGTGGAGGACACGGGCGGCAGCAGTATGAGGTCAGACAGTGGCACAATGGCAATTCTGTAGGTGGCAAAACAATTATTAGCCACAGAGTGGGCCACAATCACACAGTGTGTAGTCACGGCGGCAGCAAGTATGAGGTCAGGCAGTGGTCACAATGACCATTATGGAGTCGGAAAAACAGTAATAATCCCACAGAGTGGCACAATCACCACAGTGTGGAGGAGTCACCTGGCGGCAGCAGTTATGAGGTCATGCAGAGGCACAATGACATTATGGAGGCGTGGAAAAACCATTAATTAATGAAGGCCACAGAAGTGGCACAAATCAACAGTTGGAGTCACGGCGCGAGCAGATATGAGGTCAGGCAAGGTGGCACATACATTATGGAGGGCGCAAAACAGTATTAGGCCACAGAGTGGCACAATCACAAAGTGGAGGTCACAGCGGCGAGCCGTATGAGGTCCGGCAGTTGCTACAATGACATTAATGGAGTCGGCAAAATAACTTATATAGGCCACAGAGTGAGCAACAATATGATACCGGTGTGGAGGTCACGGCAGTCAGCATAAGAGTCAGACAGTGGCACAAAGACATTATGGAGTGGAAAACGTAATAGGTGCACAGAGTGGCACAATCACACAGTGGAGGTCACAGCGGCACAAGACAGTATGAGTCATGCATTGGCGAACAATGACAAATTCCTGGAGCATGTCAAAAAAGGAGTAGGCCAAAGAGTGGTACAATGACACAACCCGTGTGGGAGGGCACGGCAGGAGCAACAGCACAGCTCAGCATAAGGACAGAGCAGTTGCACAATTACACAGATGGTGGAGGGCAATGGCAGCGAGCCACGGCAGGCAGCATTAAGAGGTCAGACAGATGCCCAATGACACAGTGTGGAGGGCACGACCTGAGTACACAGCAGCAGCAATGAGGTCAGAGAGTTGCCAATGACATTCTGCAGTTTGCAAAAAAGTATTAGTGCCCACAGAGCGGCATCAATGACTGAGAGCGGAGGTCACGGCGGCAGCAGCATGAGGTCGGGCAGTGGCACATGACAGAGAGTGGAGGTGATGACAGGAGCAACAGCATAGGTCAGAGAGTGGCACATGACATTCTGGAGGTGGCAAACAGTACCCAGGCCGCAGAGTTGCACCACGACACAGTGTGTGATGTCAGGCAACAGCAACAGCACAGCAGCAGCATGAGCACATAGAGTGGCACATGACAAAGTGTTGAGGTGGGGTCAATACCAAGTCCTGGTTAAAAGACGGTGTAGCAGATGGAATGAAACAATCAGCAGATGTGTGGCATCAGGCGGTTGGCGGCATCAGAATACGTGCTGAGGCAGTAGTTTGAAACCCAGACTGAACGCCTAAGGCATTGGTGTGTGGAAACCTGGCCGATCGCACGCCTGATGTCATCTTGACAAAGGTCAGTCGTTCAACATTTCCCGTGTAACAAGCGTGGTACTCCTTGGGGTAACGACTGGCACCCCGCCGCAACTGAACACCCGCTCTGAGTGCCACACTACTGGCCGGAGCAGACATCTTCTCCACTGCACAACCGGCAAGTTGCGGTCACACATCCATTTTGGCTGGCCCATTATCCAGCGGATCTTCTAACTAAACGGGGTGGCAGAGTGCTGGTCCAAGGTAGGCCACAACCTGTTGGTTCAGGGATATGCTCCAGGTCCTGCTGCAGCTGCTGCGTGGTGAACTGGCCCTCCACACTGAGCGGTAAGGGAAGCTGTCTCATTAGTACGTCCAGACTTATTTACTGCTGATGGAGCTGGTACTAGCTCCTACCCCCCGCCACCTTCCCCCACATCCCGCGTCATTAATACGTGAGCGCTGTAGGAACCCCCCCGTCATGACCTTTCAGAGGAGGTACGAATGCCGCACATAGGCAGCGGCCAACTGATAACGGAGTATTTTCCCTAATAGTATTTGAGTTGTCCCTTCCCTCTCAATAGCTGGGAAAAAGGCTCCCATTTGTACGCGGCTAGCGAGGGTTCCAAAGAGGGTGGAGAGCCAGAAGCATCCCTCTTCCTGATGACTGACTATTCGGCTGTCATAGCCAGCAAATAGCATGGCTGCGGTACATCTGTGCACAAGTGGGACACTCCGAGGGGGCCTTCCCCTGCCTCCATTTCCTCCACAGTATACTGCCACGGTGCTTGGGAGTCCTCTGCCTCGTCTTCCTCATCTCCATCCACCTCCTCCAGCTGCTCCTGCTCCTCCTCTCTTGTCACCGGGGTAGAAAATCCACTCATTTCACCAGACAATGCGTCTGCCCAATTCCTCTCCTCCTCCTCCTCCTCCATTTCAGTCCCCACCGGACCATGTGGCCACGAGATGTAGTCGCCCACATCTCCAGTCCCCGCCCAGAAAAGATTTTCAGCATCTGTTCCGGGACATGAAGCAGGGGAATGACGTTTTTCATCCCGTAGTCCTGGCGACTGACAAATAACGTGGCCTCCTCGAATGGCCTCAACAAACGGCCGGGTTGCCCACGCATGAGCTGCCACTGGCTGACATCAAAGTTACACAGGGGGGTACTTCGTCGCCTGGATCATCAAAAAATCGTTAATGGCCTTTCTCTGTTCATAAAAGTCGGTCCAACATGTGCGGCTGGAATTCCCCAGCGGGTGAAACCCTCGCATATCAGAGCGTGTTGGGGGAGCCGTTCTGGCCGCTGCACTCGAGGAGGGTGTTCCTGGGTTTGTACGAATGGGTAAAAGTGCATGCACAGTTTCCTGGCCAATTTTTAGAAAAGTTCTGAAGATCGGTGGAAGACTTCAGGAACCTTTTTACAACCAGATTGAACACGTGCGCCATCAGGCGCATGGACCATCCCTCCTCGGTGCAGCGCGGACACCATGTTCCTCCCATTGTCCGTACCATGGTTTCCCATTTGCAGTTGGGCCCGGAGAAAGCCACACATCTTTTTCTTGCTGCATGACGCGGGCATTCCTCCCCTGTGTGACTTCTTTCGCCGAGCAAGCTAGGTTAAACTGCGTGACACGCTGTCCCAAAACAAAGGGGTATGATGGGCAGTCGTGGAGGGATGGGGTGGTGTGGAGGAGGAGGGGCGACAGGGCGCAGGACAGCAGTTTACAACGTGGAAAAAGCGGCGCCCTGCCCCCGGTTTTTTGGGGGCCTGGGCAGGAAGCACACACCCATGGCCAAAGGGACATGTACGGCCCTGACCGTGTTACAGCCCAACGTCCGCGCTGCCAAAACCTTTGGCAAACGATAACTAAAGGCTGCCCATTTCTGTTCACAATTTATGAAGTGCTGGACGCCTTTTTGGGAAAAGAAATTCGGTTTTTGGAAACTCCCCATCTGGCCGGCAAAAGCCAAAGTTCTCTGAAGGTGCAGAGTCCCACCATTTGGAAAGGGAGGGACTGCATACCAAAAATTGGACAGGGGCACGGTCACTGCTGCACCTTAGGATGGTTGGGCGCATACTGTGTCTTTTACAATCCCCTCTCGAACGCGCTGGGGCCCTGGTACGAGGATCAGAGCAACTGGACCGGAAGAGGATGGTCAAAGAGAAACAGCTGCCTTCTGCAGAGGTGGTGGAGCCTTGGACTGCTGAAATTGGGCATGCGTGCCACTGGAGCCGACTGCTGACAGCTTGCAGCGGCAGGAATGTGACCACCACATCTGAAGTCCCTTACTCCCAGGCCACCGTATTGTGACGCTGCATGTGAGTTTGACGCATGGCCGTTGTGCAACGTTAGCTCCCTTCCACAGCTGTCACTTTCTGCCCACAGAATTCTACATATACCCATATTCGGCTCCTCCGGTGTCCTTAGCAAAGAACTGTGCCACACCGCCGAGTAGCTGATTTTACCGCCAACGCTCCGCACAGAGTAGACTACTGCCCCGCTGCCTCGATGAGCCCCTGTGCCGCTACTGTCTTGGACCTGCGAAGGCGGGTTTATACTCCCGTGGCCGCTTGGCTCCCGACTCACACTGCTGCTACCCTGCAGACTCACGGCCACAATAACCCACTTGCTGGCTGCGCCGCTTGCCTGAACGCGCAAGCTGACGCCCTCTTCCTCCTGACGATGATGGAAGCCCTTGCTTCACCCGGCTCCAAGTGCGTCGGCTACATCATCCATCATATTTTGTATTCATCTTCACACTGTCCTCATCACCGTTCTTTGGGGGGTATTAAGCCTGAGGCTGACCTCTCACCACATGACCTCCCATGCCCAACACTCCACATCTATACTTTTGCCGCCTACTGCAAGTATTCAGGGGATATGGCCCCATTTCTTCGCTGCCACTTAGCTGCTGACTGCCCTCCTCATATTGTTCATCCTCCGCTATATAGTGGCCGTCTGTAGGCCCAGACCACATAGTAGATTCCCTGGCTGAAGGGAACTGCATGGACAGAGGCCGGGCTGAGGTACCAGGTGAGGGCCGCTGACCCGCTCCCGTGCCATGCCAACCTAAGTGTTGTGTCTGAGGTTCCCACCGACTCTTGGCTGGGGTTGTCAGATGTCATCTGGGTGGTTGAGGATGAACTAGTCAACCAATCTTGAACACTTTGGTTGCTTTACTACACACGGCCGCTAGATGACAGCGGCAGTTGTGCTCACCCGGTGACCCCTGCAGCTCACCCATGCTGTCTGCGACCTGGGCCCGTTTCATAAATGTTTGTGCCACTGCCACTCGCAGTATGCAGAGCCTGAGCCACCTCTCTGTCCTGACATACGTTGTTCTAAAATGTACAGACACTGTTTGTAAGCTAACTGTATATGTATAAAAAATTAAAAAAAAAAAAAAAAAAAAAAAAAAGGAAAAAAAAAATACACCCTGTTTTTGACTCCAAATGAACCCAGTAACAAGCTTGGTAACCCTTGGATAAAAATTGCGCTCCACACATGGCCAGGAAAAATTTACTTGTATGTGTCGTTTACAAGCACTGTGTGTTTTACTAAATGTAAAAGCCAAACATGCTTAATTAACTTCGCTTGTGAAATATGCTACAAGAAAAATGTATATTATTTCGGTGTTGAAAAAGACGTTTATTTGTCAGCAACCAGCAAAACAAGCTTAATACCCTGGATGTAAAATTGCGCCAAAGAATTGAGCCCGCACAAACTCGTACGTGATACAATAGCGTGTTTTTCTACGCACACAACAAGAGAATACAGTTTGTAATTTGCCTTTGCTTGTGAATTAGGCTACCAAAAAAATATATATATATTTGGGCCGTTGAAAAAGACGTTTATTTTTGTCGGTCACACCAGCAAAACCACGCTTAATTAACCCCTGGATGTAAATTCGCCAAAGAATTGAGCCGCACAAACTAGTAGCGTGTTACAATTGCGTGTTTTCTACGAAACACACCAAGAGATACAGATTGTTAATTTGCCTTTGCTTGGAATTATGCTACCAAAAAAATATAATATATATTTGGCGTTGAAAAAGACGGGTTTATTTTGTTCAGACACACCAGCAAAACACGCTTAATTAACCCCTTGATTTAAACAGCGCCAAAGAAATGAGCCGCACAAACTAGAGCGTGTATACCAGTTGCGTGTTTTCCCGACGCACACAACAACAGATACAGTTGTAATTTGCCTTTGCTGGTGAAATAGGCTACCAAAAAAAAATATATACATTTGGCGTTGAAAAAGACTGTTTATTTTAGTCACCACACCAGCAAAAACAACGCTTAATTAACCCCTGGATGTAAAATTGCGCCAAAGAATTGAGCCGCACAAACTGTAGCGTGTACAATTGCGTGTTTTCTACGCACACAACAAGAGATACAGTTGTAATTTGCCTTTGCTTTGTGAAATAGGCTACAAAAAATTATATATATATTTGGCTGTTGAAAAAGACAGTTATTTTTGTCAGCAACACCAGCAAAACAACGCTTATTAACCCCTGGATGAAAATTGCGCCAAAGAATTGAGCCGCACAATACTAGTAGCGGTTACAATTGCGTGTTTTTCCAACGCCACACAACAAGAGATACAGTTGTAATTTGCTTGCTTGTGAATTAGGCTACCAAAAAAATATATTTATATATTTGTCGTTGAAAAAGAAACGGATTATTTTTGTCAAGCACAACAGCAAAACAACGCTTAAATAATCCCCTGGATGTAAATTGCGCCAAAGAATTGAGCCGCACAAACTATAGCGTTTACAATTGCGTGTTTCCTACGCCACACAACATGAGATACAGTTTGTAATTTGCCTTGCTTGTGAATTAGGCTACCAAAAAAAATATATATATATTTGGCGTTGGAAAAAGACAGTTTATTTTTGTCACCACACACCAGCAAAACAAAGCTTAAATTAACCCCTGAGAAGTAAATTGGCGCCAAAGAATTTGAGCCGCACAAACTAGTAGCGTGTACAATTTTGCGTTTTTCTACGCCACACCACAAGAGATACAGTTGTAATTTGCCTTTGCTTGTGAATTAGGCTACAAAAAAATATATATAATAATTGGCGTTGAAAAAGAACGGTTTATTCTTGTCAGCACACAGCAAAACAACCTTGAATTAACCCCTGGATGTAAATTGCCCAAAGAATTGACCGCACAAGACAAGTAGCGTGTTACAATGCGTGTTTCTTACGCCACACAACAAGAGATACAGTTGTAATTGCCTTTGCTTGCGTATTTAGGCTACAAAAAAATATAAATATATTATGGCGTTGAAAAAGACAGAAAAACTTTTGTCAGCACACCAGCAAAACAACTCTTAATTATCCCCCCCCCTGGATGTAAATTGCGTCAAAGAATTGAGCCGCACAAACTAGTACGTGTTACAATAGCGTGTTTTCTACGCCAACAAACAAGAAGATACAGTTGTAATTTGCCTTGCATGTGAATTAGGCCACCAAAAAAATATATATATTTTTGTCGTTGAAAAAGACGGTTTTATTTTGTCAGCACGACCACAAAACAACCTTAATTAACCCCATGATGTAAAATTGCGCCAAAGAATTGAGCCGCACAAACTAGTAGCGTGTTACAATATGCCGTGTTTTCTACGCCCCACACAAGAGATACAGTGTGTATTTTGCCATTTTGCTTGTGAATTAGGCTACCAAAAAAATATATAGAGTATTTGGCTTGAAAAAAGACATGTTTAATTTTGTCAGCACACCAGCAAACAACGCTTAATTAACCCCTGGATGTAAATTGTGCAAAAGAAATGAGCCGCACAAACAGTAGCGAGTTACAATTGCGTGTTTTCTACGCCACACAAAAAGAGATACAGTTTTAATTAGCCTTTGCTTGTGAATTAGGATACAAAAAAAATATATATATATTTGGCGATTTGAAAAAAGCGGTTATTTTTTTGTCAGCACACCACAAAACAACGCTTAATTACCCCTGGATTATAAATTGCGCGAATAGAATTCAGCAGCCAAAAATGAAATTGTGTAATTTTAATGTAAAAACGCTGTTTCTATTATAATTGAATACTACAGGAACTGGCTTAGATCCCACTTGGATAATGAATGTATAGCAGCCAGTGGAACGCACACTGGGATTTCGATCCAATACCCCAAAAAATCAGAGAATAGCGCACATTCAGAGAACATCCTCTGAGACAAGCTGAGACACCCCAAAGAAATCGCTTATAAAAATCCAGTTCTTCAGAAAGCGCTATCACCCCAGCAGCACCATCCCTGCAGTAACACAGTGGAGAGGAGTTGTGAGCTCCCATCGGCCGCTCGGTCTATATAGTGCGTGACGTCACAGAGAAACCCGCCGGTCCTCTGATTGGCTTCATCTCTGCACAGTGACATGCAGCTCTGCCCCTTCTTCCCCCAGAGTGCTTTGTGCCCCAGTGTAGCAGCCAATTTGCTCGCAGCCATTTTATCATCAAAAGCACACTTCGTTTCACCGCCGAAGTACCCCAAAGTTCGACTTCGGTCCGAACCGAAGTTTTCCTGAAATTCTAAACGAATTTCCACTTCGTTAGAATCAATTCCCCATCTCTAATGGACACATATTGCCAAATGACTTGTTTTTGCAAGATCTTTAACATAGCAATCAAACCCTGTATTGAGACAACCCATTTAATATAAAATATAAAAAGAGAAACAAAGACATGGTGGATTCCATCCTATTATTAGAAATGTGTTTTCTAGAATTAAATTACTAAAAAACTTTCATGTACAAAATAGCTGGTAAAAAAAATCCTCTGAATTGTACAGGGAGGTTAACAGAAAACTTGACCAGATGTAGGTTATTCAGAGGACATGGAGTATGAGCACGGACAGAGAAAAAGTACAGAGACAATTTCCCTCCAGCCACGTAGAGTAAAATAGAAAAATAATGCCAATAAAAAGGGCACCTGGGTGGAACAGGAGCGTTAACCCACCGTAATGTCCCAAGAGAAGCTCAATTGTGTCCGCACTCATACGGAGGGCAAGCGCTAACCAGGTATTGACTGTGTACTGAGAAGCTGGAGTTCTCACACCTTCCCTTCGCACTCCTGCTTCAGCACGACAGTTTCCGTGCTGCGTCCATCAGGGCATTTTAACCTGCGTTGTTAAGTAGATTTACGGACGCCAGCCAGGGCTCTCTGCACTCACAGTAACCTGCCCTGGGTCATGCTGTGGCCCAGGACAGGTATAGTCAATGTCCAGTTCAACTAAAATGGTGGTTGAAAGACTCCTTTTTCGGGCAGTTTTTAATCTGGGGGACCCAGACAGGAATAATGGTCATACTGTGGCCCAGGACAGGGACAGTAGTTCCAGTGAAACTAAAATGGGTGTTGGAAAGACTCCTTTTATCCGGCACTTTTAATCTGGGGTCAGACAGGTTGGAATGGTCATACTGCGGTCCATGACAGGTATAGTCAATGTCCATTCAACTAAAATGGTGGTTTGAAAGACTCCTTTTTCCGGCACTTTTTTAATCTGTGGGTCAGACAGGTTTAGTCATGCAGCGGTCCAGGACAGGGATTGTCCAATTGTACAGTTCAACTAAAATGTTGGTTGAAAGACTCCTTTTTCCAGGCACTTTTTTAATCTGGGGGTCAACAGGTTTAATGGTCATAACTGCAGGTCCAGGACAGGTATAGTCAATGTCCCAGTGAAACTAAAAGGTGTTGAAAGACTCCTTTTCCGGTCACTTTTTAATGTTTGGTCAGACAGGTTTAAGGGTCATGCTGCGGACCTGACAGGGTTTGTCAAAGTCCAGTATAACAAAAATGTGGGGTTTAAAGACCCTTATTTCCGGCACTTTTTAATCTGGGGTCAGACAGGTTAATGGTCCATACTGCTTCCATGACAGTTCTAGTCAATGTCCAGTATCAACTAAAATGGTGATTGAAAGACCTTCCTATTTCGGCACTTTTTAATCTGCGGGTCAGACAGTTTAAGGGTCATACTGCGGTCCAGGACAGGGTTTGTCAGAGTCCAGTTTTCAACTAAAATGGTGTTCAAAGACTACTTTTCCTTCCAGCACTTTTAATCTTGTGGGTCATGCAGGTTTTTAGGTCATGCTGCGTTCCAGGACAGGGAATACTTCAATGTCCAGTTTTCAAGTAAAATGATGGTTCAAATAATACTGCCTTCTGGCACTTTTTAATTTGGGTGATGCAGGTTAAGGGTCAGTGCCTGTGGTCCGAAGACAGGGATAGTGAATTGTGTGTTACTTTTTGTTCTGTGTCTTTTATAGCCTAAGTGTGTGCCTTAAGATGTAGCAGGTATCCATTTGACAGTTGTGGCTGATAATTCCCAGCTTCTCCAGCCCAGTTTGGGTGTACAGAATGAAGTGTTGTTTGCTCTCCCCAAATACTTAAATGGTCATCGAGAGATCGACTATCGACTATCGCAAAAACCTTATCGATGGTGCCCGACAATCGACTATCGCCCGATGTCGATAGCCAAAAAAAATCGCTCAACACTATAAATAAAAAGTGAAATTCCCTAATCTAACTCAAATTCTAAGCTGTAGGTAGGGGGTTGGTTTTTAGAAAGACTATCTCTCAGAGCTGTTAGAACGTTTTTGGTTTAAACGCAGACAGACCCCTTCTGTGTGAAGTGGCATAGACAGAGAATGACCCTAAAACCCAGGAAAATGCATTGCATAGAAAAACCAAAGGGTAAATAAATTTTACACCCAATGAGACCCCATACCCCCGCAAAGTGGTAAAGTTGTACATCCTCCTCACCCCCTCGGAGCTGATTGGCGGGCTGCCAAAATGAAAGGAAACACGAAAAGGGTTTGCGATAGAATAGTTTTATCTGTAAGTTTTGTCACCTAAAATTTAATCGTTTTTAAAAACCGGAAAATTTTTTTTCCCGGAAAGCCTAAAAACCATCCCCGATTTCAATTTTTGGGCGAAAAATATCGTTTCCCCCTAATAAACACCACACGGGGTGATGATAAAAACCCCCAAACACCAGCCCCAAAATTATCATCACCACTTGGGAAAACTGAATAATGCCACCACCCCATGAAAACAATATCCCCCCCACAGTGACTGTTTTACACCACGCTATAAACCAAATATCACCACCACAAAAATTGACGGGAATAATAAAAGCCACACCATGACCACATATCCCCAACAATATACTGAAAACTGCCCCATTCATGCCACATAATGATGAAAAAACCCAAAAACACCATGACCACATATAAACCATATAAGAGACGAATATTTCCGCCACCCCTTTACTGAATTTTTAAACTATTACACTTTGCACATATAAGTGATTACAGTTCAGGTACACTTAGTGACTCACAAGTGATGTTCCATTCTGACCTCTCCCAGCCAACACTCATCCCTGAAGATTTGGACACAAATAATTTAGAATCCTCACTTTTCCAGCAACTCCTTACTTATAGGTATATAAGTCCCCTCAGCTAGATAGCTCTATAGCTCCTCTCATCAGATAGGAAGCTCTACAGGTCCCCTCAAATAGGAAGCTATATATGTCCCCTCAGGCAGGCATGTATAGATCCCCTCAGTAAGGCAGGTATATACAGGACCCCTTAGTTAGGCAGGAATATATAGGTCCCCTTAGTTAGGTGGTATATGTAGGCCCTCTCAGTAAGGCAGGCATATTTAGATCCCCTCAGTTAGGTAGTTATAAATAGGTCCCTTCCATAAGGCAGGTATATAGAGGCCTCCTCAGTTAGACAGGTATATATCGGCGCCCTCAGGTAGGTATATATGGCGCCCCTCAGTAAGACAGGTATATAGATAGGCTCCCTGAGGCAGGTATATATGTCCCCTCAGTAAGGCAGGTATATAGCTAGGCCCCCTCAAGCAGGTATATATGTCCCCTCATGCAGGTATATAGCTAGGTCCCCTGAGGAAGGTATATAGCTAGGCCTCCTCAGGCAGGTATATAGCTAGGCCTCCTCAGGCAGGTATATATGTCCCCTCAGGCAGGTATATATGTCCCCTCAGGCAGGTAAATAGCTTGGCCCCCTCAGGCAGGTATATAGCTAGGCCCCCTCAGGCAGGTATATATGTCCCCTCAGGCAGCTAAATAGCTAGGCCCCCTCAGGCAGGTATATATGTCCCCTCAGGCAGGTAAATAGCTAGGCCCCCTCAGGCAGGTATATATGTCCCCTCAGGCAGGTATATATGTCCCCTCAGGCAGGTAAATAGCTAGGCCCCCTCAGGCAGGTATATAGCTAGGCCCCCTCAGGCAGGTATATATGTCCCCTCAGGCAGCTAAATAGCTAGGCCCCCTCAGGCAGGTAAATAGCTAGGCCGCCTCAGGCAGGTATATAGCTAGCGCCCTTCAATCAGGCAGGTATATAGCTAGGCCCCCTCAGGCAGATAACCGGTGTTAAAAATAATAACATTAATACCTTACCTCCCCCATCCGAGCGCATTCCTCTTCAGCCCGACACTGGCGGCTTGACGTCATCACGCCACCGGCTCCAGGCTCCTCGGTCACACGGGGTAATTAGGCTGTGCGGCCGAGGAGAGGCAGGGGTGCGATGAGCTCACTTCATCGTGCCGCTGCCCGGCTTAGCGCTACGGGGACCTGGTGGGACCTCAGCGCTATAGTGACCTGGCGGGCCCCGCTGTGTCGGACCCAGTCCGACACTGAGTGTATGTAACTTTTTGATTCTTAATGATTCCATTTTTTTCTGGGATGCAGGATGACCAAAAAACAAATTTCTGCCGTTTTTGATTTTATTTTTAGAACGTTCACAATGAGGGATGCATAACATAATGTTGTGTTAAATCTGACTTACACGGATACTGCAATACCAAATATATTTATTTTTTTCATTGTTTATTTTTTTAATATGGTAAAAGGGAAACATTTGTATTTTATTTCAGAATTTTTAATTTTTTTACAGTAATATTTAGTAAAGAAAATTAGATGTGCTTCTCTAAATTTCTGTAAATTAAAAAAACTGAAAGGTTTGGCGAATCATGTATGCATGATTCAATACTTTGTAGGACCAACTTTAGCTGCAATGACATCTGCAAGTTAGTAGAGGCATGTCTCTACCAGCTTCCCACATCTAGAAGCTAGTATTTTTGTCCATTCTTCTTTACAAAATAGCTCTAGCTTAGTCAGATTGGTTGGGGAATGTTTTTTCAAGTCATTCCACAGAATCTCAATGGGATTTAGGTCTGGACTTTGACTGGGCCATTATAACGCATGAATATGCTTTGATTTGTGATTTTTGGTATGTTTAGGGTCATGTGCAGTGTTGGGTTTCCTCAAAACATCAGGTTTAGCATTTAGACCAAAAAGTAATATTTTGGTCTCATCTGACCGGAGCACCTTCTTCCACATGCTTGCTTTGTTCCCTACATTGCTTTTTGCGAACTGTAAATCGGACTTTTTATGGCTTGCTTTCAAAAATGATTTGTGGAGTATACAAGTAATAGTTATCCTGTGGACAGATTTTTCAGCCTTAGCTGTGGATCCCTGCAGCTCCTTCAGAGTGACCCTGGCCTGCTTCTCTAATTAGTGCTCTCCTTGCCTGGCCTGTCAGGTTAGGTAGACAGCCATGTCTTGGGATGTTAGCAGTTGTGCCATACCCCTTCCATTCACAGATGATTGATTGAACAGTGTTCCTGTTATGTTTAGAGCTTTGACTATTTTTTTATATCTAACCCTGCAATATACTTGTCACGTTCACGCCATCTGGCCCCGGTCGCTGGCCACGGCCGCTGCGACCATAACTGCTGCTTGGCTTTCTTAGTCCTGGATCTTTATTGATTTCTGGCAGACGCCCTTGGCCAGGAATCTTCCAGCACTCTTAGGGGTTAATCTATTCTCTGGTGATTGACCGCTTCTGCTCCCTATCCCTTTTGCTCTGCTTCCTCCCTTTCCCTATTAATAGTCACTCCTTCCTTCTTCCTGTGCCTGCTATACTGATTCTGTCCTTATAGTTAGCCTGCTCATTTTGGATCTCCTGTACTTTTTGACTTTGTTTATGTTTCTGGTTTCTCTTTGTCTCACTATTTGGTACCACGCTGCCCGTCTTGTTATCGAATAGGACCGTCCGACTACGCCTTCATGTTCTGTGTTTGTTCGTCTCTGTCTGTTTAAACTTGGCTCAGTGCAGTTTCAGTCATCCGGCCTTTTAAGGAGTTGGGTTCCCCAGGGACAGAGGCTGGGATTAGTGTCAGGGCCTCACTTGTCTGTGTCTTTGTGTACGTCCCTGACTATCCCTGACAATACTTTGCCACAACTCTACCCTGGAGCTGTCTGATGTGTTCCTTGGTTTTCACATTACTGTTAGTTCACTAATATTCTCTAACAAACCTGTGATGCATTCACAAAACAGCTCTGCCTATCCCTTCACTGGCTTCCCATTGCCCAGTGAATCCAGTTCAAGCTAGCAACCTTGACCTACAAGGCTCTCCATAACCTTTCCCCTCCATACGTATCTGCCTCAATCTCTAGATACCTCCCCTCACCCAACCACCGCTCCTCACAGGACCTTCTTCTCTGCTCTCCTCTTATCAGCTCTTCACATAACCGTCTCCAAGACTTCTCCCGTGCTTCCCCCGCACTCTGGAACGCACTGCCTCAACACCTCAGACTCTCCCCCTCTCTCACTAGCCTCAAACGCAACCTGAAAACCTACCTCTTCAGGATTGCCTATAACCAACATTAACCGTGTTGCACTGCTCCTCCCCACAAACATGTCTGCCCTTCACCTTTGTAGTGGGTGCCCCCCCCCCGGGCTCCTGCCGGGGCTGGGCGCAAACGTGGCGGCCCCCCCCGGGCTCCTGCCGGGGCTGGGTGCCGCCGCTGTCCGCGAGGCGAGCCGGGGATCCGCTCCTGCTGGGGACTGACCTGGCCTTGTTCCTGTCCCGTCCGCGTCCTCTGCCAGCCAAGGCCCGCGTGCCCGCCCCCTAGCGCGCGCGCGTTCTCGTGAATTTAAAGGGCCAGCGTCCGGGTAATTGGATAATTGCCGGGCGCTTCCCCTATTTAAGGTTTCGCTTGGCAATCATTCCTTGCTGGATCTATGTTGCCTCGAGCCTTAGAGAAAGCGTTCCTGAAGTGTATTCTCGCCTTACCGTGTACCAGACCCTTTGCTACGTTTCTCGACTCCGAACCTCTGCCGCCTGCCCTGACCTTCCTGCCTGTCCACGACCACGAACCATTGCCGCCAGCCCTGACCTTCCTGCCTGCCCACGACTACGATTCTTGGATTGCGATTCTGTACCACGCTGCACCTCGGCCGCCACCGCAAGCAAGTCACGTCAGGGGTAGCGACCTGGTAGCCTCACGCCGCAGCAAGTCCATCCCGCTTTGCGGCGGGCTCTGGTGAATACCAGGGGCTACTTAGACTCCGCTCCCTGGCGTGGCTTAACTATCATCGCTTGCGGTGGTCCAGAGGATCCACTACCCAGCCTTTACAGTTAGATCCAGCCATGGATCCCGCCAAAGTGCCCCCGCCAGGTCTCGTGCATCTCACGACCATTGTCGCCCAACAGTCGCAGCAGATCGCGCAACAAGCACAGCAACTGGGTCAGCTGTCCGCCATGATGCGCCAACTCCTGGCTTCCCAGCAGCAGCACACTGCCTCTTCGCCGGTGACTTCTACTAACCTGGGCCGTCTCGCTGGCTACCGTGGGCCCGAAGCTTTGCCTTCCACGATCTTCCAAGTTCGACGGGGACTCGAAGCTCTGGAGAGGATTCATTACGCAGTGCTCCATGCACGTGGAGCTGATGGCCGACCAGTTTCCCACTGAAAGGTCAAAGGTGGCATTCGTGGTGAGCCTGCTATCTGGAAAGGCCCTGGCCTGGGCGACGCCTCTTTGGGACCGGAATGACCCTGTGACCGCAGACCTACAATAACCTCATCAGAATTCGAGAGGGGGATGAGTGGAAATCGGCTTTCAACACACGGGACGGGCATTTCGAGTATCTCGTGATGCCCTTCGGGCTATGCAACGCCCCAGCCGTATTTCAGGAGTTCTTCAATGATGTATTTCGGGACTTGCTGTACACCTGCGTCATTGTATACCTAGACGATATCCTCATTTTTTCTCCTGACATACAGACCCGTCGGGTACAAGTACGTCAGGTCCTACGACGCCTGCGGGACAATCGACTGTATGCCAAGCTGGAGAAGTGTCGGTTCCACCAGGCCAGTCTTCCTTTCCTTGGGTACATAGTTTCCGATCGAGGTCTACAGATGGACCCAGCTAATCTCTCTGCGATCCAGCAGCGGCCACGACCTGTCGGTCTCCGGGCGATTCAACGCTTCCTAGGATTCGCCAACTACTACCGGCAGTTTATTCCCCACTTTTCTACGCTGGTAGCTCCCATCGTGGCTCTCACCCGAAAGAACGCTAATCCTAAATGTTGGCCTCCGTCTGCCGAGGAAGCATTCTCCCGACTGAAGACAGCGTTCTCCTCAGCACCTATTTTGGTCCGTCCAGATCCAGAGAGACCCTTCAGCCTAGAGGTGGATGCCCCTTCCGTGGGAGCAGGAGCAGTCCTGACCCAGAAGAGCCCTAAAGGCAAGACCGTCACATGCGGGTTTTTTTCGAAGACCTTCTCTTCGGCAGAACGTAATTATGCCATTGGTGACCGGGAGCTGTTGGCCATAAAATTGGCCCTGGAAGAGTGGCGACATCTGTTGGAGGGAGCTCGACATCTGTTTGACGTCTTCACAGACCATAAGAATCTCCAATACCTTCAGACGGCTCAGCGCTTAAATCCTCGCCAGGCCCGGTAGTCTCTGTTTTTCTCTCGCTTTGATTTTAACATCCACTTTCGACCGGCCGAGAAAAATGTCAAAGCGGATGCCCTCTCCCGTGCTTCTGACATTACCGGAGAGGAACCAGTGTCTCAGCACATCATTGGTCCTGAACGGCTGGTCCATGTGGCTCCTGTAGACCTCCGTAGCGTTCCTCCGGGCAGAACCTACGTGCCTTCCGCACTCAGGAGGAGAGTTCTGGGTTGGGGCCATAGTTCTCTTCTGGCCGGCCACCCTGAGGTATGGAAATCCTACATCCTCATCTCACGACACTACTGGTGACCAACTCTGCTCCAAGATGTCAAGGACTTTGTTCTCTCCTGCACCATGTGTGCCCAAAACAAGGTCCTTCGCAACAGGCCCGCAGGTCTCTTAGTTCCTCTGCCTGTTCCGGAGTCTCCATGGACACACATAGGCATGGACTTCATCACGGATCTTCCTCCTTTCTCGGGGAACTCGGTCATCTGGGTGGTCACTGACCGATTTTCAAAGATGTCCCACTTTGTGGCGCTTCCTGGTCTCCCTTCTGCTCCCCAATTCGCGGGGCATTTTTTCCATCACATTTTTCGCCTGCATGGTTTACCATCCCACATCATCTCCGATCGAGGCGTCCAATTTGTCTCTAAGTTTTGGCGTGCCCTATGTTCCCGCTTGCAAATCAAGCTAGATTTCTCATCTGCGTATCACCCCCAGACTAATGGGCAGGTGGAGAGAGTAAACCAGATCTTGGGGGAGTATCTACGGCACTTTGTGTCCGGACGCCAGGACAACTGGTCCGAACTGCTTCCATGGGCCGAGTTCTCATATCACCATTGGGACTCCGACTCAACTGGCCGTTCCCCATTCCTTGTAGTCTATGGTCGTCACCCACGCCCTCCCCTCCCCTTGGCTTCAGCCTCCGAGGTTCCTGCCGTGGACAACCAGGTTCAGGATATCGGGGTCATTTGGCGAGAGACCCGACAAGCCTTACTCCAGGCTTCAGCCCGCATGAAGTCCCAAGCTGACAAGAGGAGAAGACCGTCCCCAACGTTCCGCCCAGGGGATAAAGTGTGTCTCTCTTCTAAATACATACGCCTCAAGATCCCCAGCTATAAATTGGGTACGCGGTTTCTGGGACCTTTCAGAGTACTTCGGCAAATGAATCCGGTGTCCTACAAGCTCTGCCTACCTCCATCTCTCCGGATTCCTAACGCCTTTCACGTCTCCCTCCTAAAGCCTCTGGTCTTGAACCGGTTCTCCCAGAAGAGCGCTGCCCCGTCTCCGGCCCTAGAGTCCCCTGATGTTTTTGAAGTGAAGGACATCTTAGACATGAAGACCATCAGGGGTAAGTGTTTCTTTCTTGTAGATTGGAGAGGCTTCGGCCCCGAAGAGAGGTCCTGGGAACCGGAGTCCAATATTCTGAATCAAGATCTGCTCCGTAAGTTCCTTCGGCCTAAAAAGAGGGGGAGACCTAAGAGGGGGGGTACTGTAGCGGGTGCCCCCGCTTCTCGGCCCGCGGGCCACGGGCGTAACCGTGGCCGCCCCCCCCCGGCACTTGCCGGGGCCGGGTGCCGCCGCTGGCCGCGAGGCGAGCCGGGTGTCCGCTCCTGCCGGGGACTCACCTGGCCTCGTTCCTGTCCCGTCCGCATCCTCTGCCGGCCAAGGCGCGTGTGCCCGCCCCCTAGCGCGCGTGTGCGCCTGTTCTCGTAAATTTAAAGGGCCAGCGTCCCAGTAATTGGATAATTGCCGGGCGCTTCCCCTATTTAAGGTTTCACTTGGCAATCACTCCTTGCTGGATCTATGTTGCCTCGAGCCTTAGAGAAAGCGTTCCTGAAGTGTATTCTCGCCTTATCGTGTACCAGACCCTTTGCTACGTTTCTCGACTCCGAATCTCTGCCGCCTGCTGTGACCTTCCTGCCTGTCCACGACCACGAACCATTGCCGCCAACCCTGACCTTCCTGCCTGCCCACGACTACGATTCTTGGATTGCGATTCTGTACCACGCTGCACCTCGGCCGTCACCGCCAGCAAGTCACGTCAGGGGTAGCGACCTGGTAGCCTCACACCGCAGCAAGTCCATCCCGCTTTGCGGCAGGCTCTGGTGAATACCGGGGGCTACTTAGACTCCGCTCCCTGGTGTGGCTTAACTATCATCGCTTGTGGTGGTCCAGAGGATCCACTACCCAGCCGTTACAACCTTCTGTCTCTTCCCTCCTTCCTTGTAGACTGTAAGCTCTCTCCCTCTGTACCAGTTGTTAGTCACTTATTGTAACTTTGTAATTGTTTGACCAATATGTCCCCCCCCCTCAAATGTACAGTGCCCTGGAATCAAGGGCGCTCTAAAATAAATGATAATAATAATAGTTATACTGAGGATACATTTTTGCACTGAGTACTTTTGACCACATTGGGAGAATACAATTGTTTTGATTGTGGTTACTCAGATAATGCTTTTAGAGAATGTTTCTTGCATAGAAATGGGCTAAAACATCTTTTGCATTTCATTAGTGATGTACCCATGGATATCTTATGGCTAAATGGGATAGAGATACATATGGAGAGAGAGATATGTAGCTTCATATTGTTCTTATTGATCTATGTATCTGATGATAACTTTCTTTCTCCCCTTGACATGACAATTGTGAATATACACTACTCACAAAAAGTTAGGGATATTTGGCTTTTGGTTGAAATTTCAGGATGAACATGAAATGTCATGATTTTTTTTTAAATGAAGTAAATGAAACCATCTCTTAACTTTCGAATGCACATACACTGTTCAATGTTTCGGTACCTTTTGCACAACTTGCTGATCTCTAACAAAGAGCTTAACCCTTTTTCACATTTGGAAATTCCTGAACATCCAAATCACAAGTGCCTCAATGAATTTGGCCATTCAGGAATGACCAGGACAATCCTATGAATGTGAATCCGAATAGGAAGAATAACTTTATTACAAGATAAAACACCAACCACAAAGAAATAAGAGAAGTCCTCAAAAAACATTGGCCAATTCTTCTAAATGACCCACACCTTGCCTCGGTACTATCGAAAAATCCTCCTATCACCTTTCGACGGGCCACACACTGAAGAATCTCCTAGCACCCAGCAGGATTTGGCAACATCAGAACAGAAACCTCTCAACCAATCCTGAAGGCAGCTTAAGATGTGGGAAAAAATGCTGCTTAACATGCCCACATATCACACATAAAAGAAAATCCTTTACCACCTTCAAAACAAAAGAATCTTTTGAGATTAAATTTATATTAAACTGCCATAGTGAATACATCATATATTTACTAGAATGCCCCTGCCATCTCCAGTATATTGGGCGAACCATCCAAAAACTACACAAACTGATTAATTCTCATAGACTCAATATTCGCAAAAAGTTCCTCTTACACGGTGTCTCTTGACATTTTTTTGAAAAACATAATAGTGACCCATCCAAAATGAAAATTACTCCTATAGACCATATACCAGTCACCGTTCCAAACAGATATGAAGCTTTATGTAAAAAAGAAATGTATTGGATATACAAAATACAATGCATCTCACCTTATGGCCTAAATGAAATAACTGAACTGGTCCAATAATGCCCCTTGTAGTCTATTATGCATGTTTATGTGGCCTATTGATTTCCTTCTAAAAACTAATTACTCTTCCATAGGTTCGATCTTTCTCATACGTACGAGCTTTTATAGATAAGAACTATTCCACAGTGCACATTGTTACAGTTTATCGCAATCCCTCTCTACTTTCCAATCCAAACATCTCCTTCCCTATTGCTACTTTTATCACAAAATCTAGAAGGAGCAAAGAAGATAAAAATACCCAATACAATCGGTCCCATACAATTACCAATTATGCTACAACTATTGGCTAAATTAAACTATGCCACCATAATTCCTATTTTACATCTGACTTGTTTTCTACCGCAGTTGATTCCTCTATTTTAAACGTTTTAACATTTATACCTGATTGAACATCACCTGGAGATGATCAGTTGTCAAAGATTGTTTTTTACAAATATATGTATGTCGCCTTTTAGCTTGTTTACACTTGACGGTCTTCTTCACAGGCTATTTAAACCCATCCCATCCTTTTTGTAAAATAAAGTTAAAAAAAAGCCACATGCCATTGCCCAATCCTGTTTGTAAAATAGTTTATTGAAAAAAAAAAGCCACATGCCATTGCCCAAATCTGTTTGTAAAATAAAGTTTTATTTGTGTTAAAAAAGCATGCTATTTAAACCATCCTGTTTGTCATGAAGTCTGAGGAAGTGTGATTTTGCACGTAACGCGTAACTTCGACCAAAAAATACGATATTTTTACCTTTTTCTTATAACACTGGAGTCTCTGCGCTAATTTGGAACCGCATAGCTATTGGCTTTTTTAGTGGGTCAACTATCGGGTTTTTACTTGATTTTACTCATCTTCCCCTGGAATCCTCCGCTTGGAAGGACCAGGACAGTAGAACCAGCAGTAAGCTCCTTACCGGGTGACACCGGCATATCGCATAACAGAGAGTTGTGCCTCCTTCATCAGCACAACGGCACCAGGTGAGCAGATACAGTAACACTTTCTTATTACCATTGGTGTGCCACTGTAATACACAAGGGTGCGCTCCCGTATCGGCTTCTCTTTTTCTTGCTACCTTCATACAGGACATTTTTCAGGCTCACAAGCAGAGCCCACAGAATCAACACATGTACTCAGCTGTATATTCTAGACTAAGTTTGCTCCACTCGCATCCAATTAACCGCTTAGCTTCTGCGATCACTCACTATCATAGCAGCTAAGGAAATGACAGAGGGAGGGGGCCTTCTTTGTCACCATTGGGCCTTCGGCAGTGCAATCGCCAGTGCAGATGGCTTCCCTCACAACCCGGAAAGTTTACAAAGGCTTCCGGGCTGTGTTTGTGATGAAATCAAGCTGTGTTTAACTAAACTGATTGGACTTGATTAGGAAAGGCGCATACCTGTCTATATAACACCTCACAGCTCACAGTGCATGTCAGAGCACATGACAATAATGAGGTTTAAGGAACTGGCCAAGGAGCTCAGAAATAGAATTGTGGCAAGGCACAGATCTGGCCAAGGCTACAAAACAATTTTTGCAGCATTCAAGGTTCCTAAGAGCAGTGTGGCCTCCATAATCCATAAATGGAAGATGTGCAGCTCCGTCTTAAGAAGATTAAAATAGACAAATCCCGAGGTCCTGATGGCATACACCCACGTGTCCTAAGGGAGTTAAGTAATGTTGTAGATAGGCCCCTATTCTTAATAGTTAGGGTCTGTGTAATAGCGGGGTCTGTCCCGAAGGATTGGCACATCGCAAATGTGGTGCTAATATTCAAAAAGGGGTCAAAAAGTGATCCTGGAAACTACAGGCCGGTAAGTTTAACCTCTGTTGTGAGTAAAATGTTTGAGGGTTTTCTTAGAGATGCTAGCCTGAACTATCTCACTGAAAATAAATGTATAACGCCGTTCCAGCATGGGTTTATGAAGGATCGGTCTTGTCAAACTAATCTCATCAGCTTCTATGAGGAAGTTAGTACTAGACTGGAAGGGGTGAAGCATTGGATGTAATATATCTAGATTTCTCTAAAGCATTTGATACTGTGCCACAAAAAAGGTTGGTAAGTAAAATGAGAATGCTTGGACTGGAGGAAAATGTTTACAAGTGGGTAGGCAAGTGGCTCAGTAATAGAAAACAAAGGGTGGTAATTAATGGTACATACACAGACTGGATCCCTGTTACTAGTGGGGTACAACAGTGATCAGTATTGGGCCCTATCCTCTTTATTATTTTCATTAATGATCTTACACATGGATTGCACAGTAGAATATCGATCTTTGCAGATGATACTAAGCCAGTAATCAACACATTAGAGGATGATGTGTTATTACAAAGGGATCTGGATAAGTTGGAGGCCTGGGCAGAGAAATGGCACAAGAGGTTTAACACAGATAAATGCAAGGTTATGCACATGGGGAGGAAAAATCCATGACATGATACATGTTAAATGGAAAAACGCTGGGTAAAAGTGACATGGAGAAGGACTTGGGAATCCTGGCGGACAGTAAACTTAATTGTAGCAGCCAGTGTCAGGCAGCAGCTTCCAAGGCAAATAGGATTATGAGGTGTATTAAAAGGGGCATAGATGCACATGATGAGAACATTATGTAAGTCAATGGTTAGACCACACATGGAATATTGTGTACAGTATTGGGCACCCGTGCACAGGAAAAACATTGTAGAGTTTGAACAGGTACAAAGACGAGCAACAAAAATAATAAAAGGACTGGGTGGACTGCAATACCCAGAAAGATTAGCAAGAATAGGGTTATTTAGTTTAGAGAAAAGACTGCTTCGGGGGGACATAATAAATATGTTTAAATATATTAAAGGTCAATATAGAGATATCTCTCTAGATTTATTTATACCCAGGACTGTATTAAGAATAAGGGGGCAACCTCTACGTCTTGAGGAAAGACAGTTTCTACAAAAACATAGAAAGGGATTCTTTACTGTAAGAGCAGTGAGACTGTGGAAATCTCTGCCAGAGGAAATTGTCATGGTGAATTCAATAACAGAGTTCAAAAAGGGTTTGGATGCATTTCTGGAGCATAATAATATAACAAATTATAATGACTAGGATTCTGGAGAAAGGTTGTTGATCCAAGGATTATTCCGATTTCCATATTGGAGTCGGGACAGAATTTTTTCCCTAAAAAATGAGGACAATTGGCTTCTAACTCATGGGGTTTTTTTTGCCTTCCTCTGGATCAACACTTTAGCACAACAGGCTGAACTGGATGGACGCCTTGTCTTTTTTCGGCATTACAAACTATGTAACTATGTTTGGGACGACCACAACTCTTCCTTGACCTGGCCGTCCAGCCAAACTAAGCAATAGTTGGAGAAGAGGCTCGGTGATAGTGGTAAATAAGAACACCAAGATCACTGTGGCTGAGCTACAGAGATGCAGTGGGGAGATGGGAGAAAGTTCCTCAAAGTCAACTATCACTACAGCCCTCCACCAGTCGGGGCTGTATGGCAGAGTGTGCCGACGGAAGCCTCTCCTTAGTGCAAGACATCTGACAGCTAGCATACAGTTTGTAAAAA
Source organism: Phyllomedusa bahiana (assembly GCA_025379985.1). Classification (NCBI taxonomy): domain Eukaryota; kingdom Metazoa; phylum Chordata; class Amphibia; order Anura; family Hylidae; genus Phyllomedusa; species Phyllomedusa bahiana. Next base: position 12,104 of record JAODAL010024836.1, on the reverse strand, counting down.
CATGAAGGACTCCCAGTCTATGAGAAATAAGATTCTCTGGTCTGATGAGACAAAGATTGAACTTTTTGGTGTTAATTCTAAGCGGTATGTGTGGAGAAAACCAGGCACTGCTCATCACCTGCCCAATACAATCCCAACAGTGAAACATGGTGATGGCAGCATCATGCTATGGGGGTGTTTTTCAGCTGCAGAGACAGGACAACTGGTTGCAATTGAAGGAAAGATGAATGTGGCCAAGTACAGAGATATCCTGGAGCACTTCCAGAGTGCTCCGGACCTCAAACTGGGCCAAAGGTTCATCTTCCAACAAGACAATGCCCCTAAGCACACAGCTAAATTAACAAAGCAGTGGCTTCAGAACAACTCTGTGACCATTCTCTGTGACAGAGCCTTGACCTAAATTCCATTGAGGATCTCTGGAGAGACTTGAAAATGGCTGTCCAGCAACGTTCACCAACCTGAAGGAACTGGAGAGGATCTGCAAGGAAGAATGGCAGATGATCCTCAAATCCAGGTGTGAAAAACTTGTTGCATCATTCCCAAGAATACTCATGGCTGTACTAGCTTAAAAGGGTGCTGCTACTCAATACTGAGCAGAGGGTCTGAATACTTTAGACCATGTGATATTTCAGTATTTCTTGTTTAATACATTTGCAAAATATCTACATTTCAGTTTTTTTTCTTTCACGATGGGGTGCAGAGTGTACATTAATCAGCAAAAAAAATGCACGTTTTTGATCTTACCAAATGGCTGCAATGAAACAAAATGTAAAGTCTGAATTCTTCCATATCCCCAGTATATATTTTAACAGTGATCTACAGATCGCTGAAGTCACGTCTCCTATGGGGATAAGTGTAAATAATGTAAAAACCAGGGCTGTGGAGTCAGAGTCGGAGTCATAAAAGGGACCGACTTCGACTCCCAAAATATATAATTAGTTGGTCCAGTTCGATCGATGCAGTGCAAAGAGCAAGAGGAATTGGGTCCGGCCAGTGCTACTGCTCCCATATCTTCAGCCTTATCACATGAGGAGTGTAATTGATGACATGGAGCAGGCAAAGCGCTGCCCCCAGGGGAAAAGATTCCGCTCCCAGGGCAAAGAGAGTTCAGCCAAATTTTTCACCTGCTTTCAAAGAAGTAGAAGATCAACCATTCATCAAAACTGACTGTGCCTGAGGCAATTCCTTTATACCCTGACAATGTTAGAGATGTTTCCCTGTGGTCACCGCTTTGCCCCCAACCCAAGTTAGTGTAGAGAGGCCATTCTCTAGCCTGAAAATAATGAGATCAGATGTGAGGTCATGTATGCAGGATCTGATGGAGGCAATATTATTTCTCAGAACAAATTTAGAGACTGCACAAATGTTCCTGCAGTGTTTTGCATATTTACATTTTTTTTGTTCTAAAGTCATATGCAATAAATATATTTTACACTGACAAGCAAAATGGTAACATTGTTTTGAACTTGTGACTTTCAGGCGCCATATCTCACCATCCACTACAGCTTTGTACATGAGGCTAATGTAATTTTATATACAGTCATCTTACATCTTATACATAAATGTGACTTGCAAGTATTTAGCATCTGCTTAGTTCTGCAGATTATTTCCTGTAACTGCTTTGTTACTGTTTTGCTCCTAAAAATCAAAATGTTAATTTTTATTATTTTGTTAGTACTTGGGAAATCCACCTTTGGTTTTCAGCTCTGCCTGAATCCTTCTGGTCTCTGGATCAGATTCAATCATATCTTTCTTAACCAAAATCTGATCCCAGGTCTCTTCTACACATTCCCAATGTTGGTGCAGACTGGACTTGGATACAAATACAGCTTTTTCTTCAACTCTACCCACAAGTGTTCAAAAGATCAAAACATTGTTATCCTTTTGCTTGTCAATGTCTATTCTACCTAAATAGCTTGATTATTGTATCATAAGGTAATAAACAGCCTGATGTTACCAATTTACTACAGTAAAGTTATCACTTAAACATGCGCCATGTATGAGGGAGTCGGTAGTCAGAGTCGGAGGTTTGGGAAATTGAGGAGTCGGAGTTGGAGTCGGGGCTTTGGCTTGCCGACTCCACAGCCCTGGTAAAAACAAAAAAAGTAAAAAGTAAACACAAAAAAATTAAAACACACACACTGTCCTTTCTCCATTACAAACGTCAATGGCCCCAAAAAAGATAAAAATAAATAAAGTACACATATTTGGTATCGCCGAATGCGTAAGGACCTAGCCTTTAAATCTGTCACATTCTTTAACCCACACCATGAACGCTATAAAAAAAATGGCAGAATTGCGATTTTGGTTCATTTCGCTGCACATAAAATGGAATAGAAAGTGATCAAAAAAACAAATAAACCCTTAAGTCATACTAATGAAAACAGCAGTTCATCCAGCAAAGAGCCTTTACACAGCTCTGTATACCGCAAAATAAAAAAGTTATGACTATCAGAAGATAGCGGTGCATAAATAATGACTTACATAATAAAAACCCCTTTACTTTTATTTTTGTGCTGCAACATAAACAATATAAATTGGGTATCACTATCATTGTATCAACCCAAAGAGTAAAACGAATGTCACGAATACTGAACGGTGAGAAATGTAAAAGATAAAAATAAAAAATACTAGTAAAATTGCAATAGTTTCTTCATCCTAACTCACAAAAGACAGATTAAGGCGATCAAAAAATTATACTAAAAATATACGAAAAACAAACTCAGGCTGCAAAATGGAAGTCCCTTCACAGCTCAGTATTGTACACAGAAAAATAAAAAAGAATTATGGCTCTCATACTACTGAGATGCAAAAACATGTTTTCTTTTTGAATAAAATTGTTTTTGTTGTTTAAAAGCAGTAAAACATAAAAAAAATTAAATTTCATGTCATTTATACCGCCCAATAACCTCTGCAAAAATAAATAAAAAACACTACCAGGAGTGCTGTATTTTTTTCATCAAAAACCTTGATAAAAAGCGATCAAAGCGTCATATGAACCCCATAAAGGCACCTATTAAATTTTAAAAGTTATGGCTGTCAAAATATGACGGCATAAAAATGTAATTTTTTACAAATGCATAGTGTTCATGTAGGAAAACATAAAAGACTATTTAAAATTGATATTGTTGTAATTGTACTGATCCATATAGTAAAGTTATCATTTCATTTACGTCACACGGGGAACACTGTAAGACCGTGTTCACATGGCTTATTTCGCCGCGGATTGGAGCCGTAATGCACGCCGGATTTTCGCTGCAGTACGGCTCCAATCCGTCGCAGTAATTACGGTAATCCACTGTTCTCATAGAGAACAGGGGATTCCGTCGCTCCTGCCGGCTCGGCGAATCCGCCGGGCGGGGAGAAAGTGACATGCACATTATCCACTACGTGGAAATCCCTAAAGAAGCATTTATGCTATCTATCACACATGAAAAAACTCTGAGATTCTCGGTTCGCATATTTTGATCAAAAGATGTTTAAGCTGCCCACGACTTCAACGTGATCTCAAAATAGGGCAGTTCCTATGCTATCTTTACCTCTCAATCGAGCCAATCAGGCCTCTCACTGGGTCAACCGACCTCCATTATTCAGAGAGAAAAAATAAAAAACACCCAACCTGCAAGCTGCCCTTCTTATGACAGCCTGTGATAGTGGGCGTGGACAGAAACCCAAAATGGAAGCACCCCTTCCTTCCCATATAGGTTAAAATCAATGTACACCAAGTATAACGTATGTTTCTGCACACAAAAACATTTCTGAAAAAACGTATGCAAACCTGGGTGCCACTGGCAGGGCTTCGGCACACATGTAATTATACATGTACACACACAGACCGCCGCCAGCGGCACACTACTGCAAAAAGGGCAATACACTACGTGGAAATCCCTAAAGAAGCATTTATGCTATCTATCACACATGAAAAAACTCTGAGATTCTCGGTTCGCATATTTTGATCAAAAGATGTTTAAGCTGCCCACGACTTTCAACGTGATCTCAGATAGGGCAGTTCCTATGCTATCTTTACCTCTCAATCGAGCCAATCAGGCCTCTCGCAGCTTAAACATCTTTTGATCAAAATATGCGAACCGAGAATCTCAGAGTTTTTTCAAACAAACAAACAAAAAAAACACTGTGATACACCTGTGGGGCCAATATACTGACTACATTCCTGGATATATTACTTATATATTAAGAGGTATAGTTTCCAAAATAAGGTCTTTTTAGGGGTGTTTATTAAATTTTGGCACCTTAGTGTGTCCGCAAACCGGTAATGGTGGCTAAAAAATATCCTAAAGAAAATGAGGCCCCAAAATCCAGTAGGTGCTCCTCCTACTCAGTGGCTTGTGGTTGAGACAAGTAGCACACTAGGGCCAGACATGGGATATGTCTTAAAATAGCAGAATCTGGGGAATCAATACTGAATTGCCTTTCCCTGTTATCTTCTACTGTGTTCCAGTATATAATGGATAAAGATTGAAAATGTATAAAAAAAAAACAGTTACATTTTTAAATTCCACTTCCACTTTGCTTTGATTTCTGTTAAACCCCTAGAGGGGTTAACAAACTTCCTAACCACCGTTTTGAATACTTTAAGGGGTGCAGTTTTTTATATGGAGCCATTTATGGGGGTATTTAACACATACACCCCTCAAAGCCATGTCAGACCTGAACTGGTCCCTAAAAAAATCTGTGTTGCAGATTTTCTTGAAAATGTGAAAAATTGTTACTAATTTTTTAAGCCCACTCACGTCGTAAAAATAAAATAAAAGGACATTTAAAAAATGATGCCAACGTACAGTACGTAGGCTTTCTTTTCACTTTTGACTTTTACTTATTTAAATAGTGTCAATACATGCTATTTATTTAAACACAGAAAACTTTATATAAAAACCTTTCCATGCGGCTCCTGCCAAAACTGTGCTGCTGTTACCTGCGGAAATTAAAATCAGGGGATTTCATACATGAATAGTAAAAATGTAATTCACATGTTGAAATGCCCGTGTGGAAAAACCTATCTAGGGCAGACAAGTAGAACAATAAAAATGAGATTAAATGAGTATAGGTCAGCCATTAGGACATTTTACGAATGTAGTTGCACAAACCCAAGGGAGTAGCATACACTGTGACAAAAAAAACATATGAAGAAACAACAGTAGCACTAAATTTCTATGAGGAAAAACACCAGATTAGCAAATTGAGATGATGTATTTTGGAGGAGGTAACAATGCATGATGAGAACCAATGTAGATCCAGACTGCTGCACAGAGAGGCATTCTGGATCTACAAATTAGATTCCATGATACCGAAAGTTCCAAATGAAAGTTTTAAACTAAGATGTTTTCTGTAAATGGTGGAATAATAGAATTTAAATGTTAGCACTTGATGATATGTAAATGAGGCATTGTATAAAAGAAGACGTGAATATTGTGACAAAGCACTTTAGGGCTGCGGTGGAGTGAGCCAGATAAATAGGTCTGCAACCTTAGGTTGCAGATATCTTGTTTATCTTTCATCACTGCTTTAAGCAGTGATTCCGGGTCTGGCTTTACTGGAGTAGTCTTAGAGCTGGGTGGGGGACTGCTCCCACATATCCACTCCAGGATTTCCTTGGCCTATAAAGCCAGAGGGTCAGGTGTCCTGGGTGTGGTTTGCCACTCCAAGCCTGGAGTTGGAGAGGAATGATCCTCTGTGTAAAGGCTCTCTGAGGAAAGCTGGACTTATCCTGTATACCTGCTGCTACTGTTGTGTATGGTGAGCTGAACCTGTTTATGTTTACGTTACTGCCTGAAGCAAGGTCCTGTTTAAGTTTGTTTTATGCAGAAAAGCTGTATATATTCTGGACTTTTCTGTTCAATAAAAACCCGTTAAAAAGAACGCATTTGTGTCTTGGTCCCTGTGACGGAGCTGACCCCCCACAATATGTAATGCGCATGCTTGAGGATAGAGGTATCCAACCCTAACATCGTGCATGTGGAAAGCCACTACAGTAAGAGATGGGCAAATTGATTCTAACGAAGTTGAATTCTTTTAGAATTTCAGGAAAACTTCGATTTTGAACGAAGTTGAAGTTTGGGATGATTCGCGAGAACAAAGCGTGTTTTTGATTGATAAAATGGCTGCGAGCACATGGCGTTACATGGGGCAATGAAGTCTGGGAGGCAGAAAGGCGTAGCCTACATGACGTGCAGAGATGAAGCCAATCAGAGACCGTCGGGATTCTGTGACGTCACCGCAGTACTGTATATAAGTCTGGGTGCCATGCTCGCTCCTCACACTCTTCTCACTGTACTGTGTAGGGAAGCTGCTCCTGCTGCCGCCGCTGCTGCTTATAATATCTCATACTAAAGAACTCACTTTTGGTGGGTGTCACAGCTTGTCTCAGAGACTGCTTCTCTTACGTTCTAATTCTGATTTTGTGGGGTATTGAAACTGAAGTCCAGTGTGCGTCCAATTCAGCTGCATATACATTTTAATGCTATCTGCTCAGTTCTTGAGCACATTGAATATTGAAGGGTTATCTAAGCCTGTTCCTGTTGTATTCAGTTAAAGAAACAGCGTTTTTACAATCCAAATACCACTTAATTTTTGGTTGCTCCTTTATTTTGCGCAATTTACATCCAGGGGTTAATTAAGCGTAGTTCTTCTGTTGTGGTCACTAAAAGAAACGTTCTTTTTCACCGCCAAAAAAGAAATTTTGGCTGTAGCATAATTCATATCCGAAGGTTAATTACAAGTTTTTCTGTTGTTGTGTTCCGTAAAATACACGCCGTTTTAACACGCTACAAAGCTGGTAATTGTTGGCAGCATATTTCTTTTGCGCAATTTACATCCAAGGGTTAACTAAGTATTTTTCTGCAGTTGTACTTAGTAAAAGAAACGTTCTTTTTCACCGCCAAAGAAGAAATTTTGGCTGTAGCATAATTCATATCCGAACATTAATTACAAGTTTTCCTGTAGTTGTGTTCCGTAAAATACACGTCGTTTTAACACGATACAAAGCTGGTAACTGTTGGTAGCATATTTCTTTTGCACAATTTACATACAAGGGTTAACTAAGTAATTTTCTGCAGTTGTACTTAGTAAAAGAAACGTTCTTTTTCACCGCCAAAGAAGAAATTTTGGCTGCAGCATAATTCATAGGAGAAGAGGGTGTCAACTTGCGCGTCAGGCAGCGGCGCAGCCAGCAAGTGGGCTGTGTGGCCGTGAGTCAGCAGGGTAGCAGCAGTGTGAGGTCGGGAGCAAAGCGGCCATGGGGTAGAAAACCCGCTTCACAGGTCCAAGAAAGTAGCGGCACAGGGGCTCAGCGAGGCAGCGGTGGCAGTAATCACTCAGTGCGGAGCGTTGGCGGTAAAATCAGATACTCGGCAGTGTGACAGTTCTTTGCTAAGACACCGGAGGAGCCGAATATGGGTATATGTAGAATCTGTGGGTAGAAAGTGAACCGTGGCCAGGGAGCTAACGTTGGCACCACGGCCCTGTGTCAACACAGGCAGCGTCACCATCTGGTGGCCTGGGAGAAACATGGCTCAGATGTGGTGGTCCATTGTGCCGCCGCAGCAACAGCAGCAGCGCCCAGTGGCACGCATGCCATTGCAGCCAGTCAAGGCTCCACCACCTCTGCAGAAGGGAGCTGTTTCTCCTTGACATCATCTCCCAGTCCAGATGCTCCTGCTCCTCGCTACTCATGGCGCCAGCAGCCGTTCAGCGAGGCGATTACAAAGAGACAACAGTATTCATCCAACCATCCTAAGGTGCAGAAGCTGACCGTACTCCTGTCCAAGCTGTTGGTACTGCAGTCCCTCCCTTTCCAAATGGTGGACTCTGCACCATTCAGAGAACGAATGGCTTGTGCCGAGCCGAGATGGAGAGTTCCAAGCCGTCATTTCTTTTCCAAAAAGGCAGTACCAGCCCTTCATAAATATGTAGAACAGAAGGTGGACCAGTCCTTGAGCTTAGCGGTGTGTTCAGATGTGCATGGCTGCGCGGACGTCTGGCGCTGTAACTACGGTCAGGGCCAGTATATGTCCTTTACAGCCCACTGGGTGAATGTGCTTCCTGCCCAGCCACACCAACAACTTGGACAGGAGATGCCGCTTTCTCCTCCACGTTGTCAAACTGCTGCTCCTGCGCCAATCTCCGCCTCCTCCTCCTCCTCCACCACCACCACCATCTCAGCCTCCACAAGTGTTGCTCCATCATACCACATGTGTAGGGAACAGCGGTGTCACGCAGTTCTACACCTGGCTTGCCTCGGCGAACGAAGTCACACAGGGGAGGAACTGCTCAGCGTCATGCAGCAAGAAATCGTTGTGTGGCTTTCTCCGCGCCAACTGCAAATCGGAACCATGGTGACGGACAATGGGAGGAACATGGTGTCCGCGCTGCACCGAGGAGGGATGGTCCATGCGCCCTGCATGGTGCACGTGTTCAATCTGGTTGTGAAAAGGTTCCTGAAGTCTTCCACCGATCTTCAGAAGATTCTGAAAATGGCCAGGAAACTGTGCATGCACTTCATCCATTCCTACAAAGCCAGGAACACCCTCCTCGAGTTGCAGCGGCAGAACGGCCTCCCCCAACACACTCTGATATGCGATGTTTCCACCCTTTGGAATTCCAGCCTGCACATGTTGGACCGACTGTATGAACAGAGAAAGGCCATTAACGATTTTTTGATGATCAAGGCGGACAGGAGTACTCCCCTGTGTAACTTTGATGTCAGCCAGTGGCAGCTCATGCTTCACACCTGCTGTGTGCTGAGGCCATTCGAGGAGGCGACGTTATTTGTCAGTCGCCAGGACTACGGGATGAATAACGTCATTCCACTGCTCCATGGCCTGGAACAGATGCTGAAAAATCTGTCTGGGCAGGGGACTGGAGACATGGCGACTACATCTCGCGGCCACATGAGTCCGGTGGGGACTGAAGTGGAGGAGGAGGAGGAGGACATTGGAGCAGAAGCATTGTTTGGTGAAATGAGTGAATTTTCTACCCAGGTGACAAGAGAGGAGGAGCAGGAGCAGCTGGAGGAGGTAGATGGAGATGAAGAAGACGAGGCAGATGACCCGCAAGCACCGTGGCAGTATACAGTGGAGATGGAGGCAGGGAGCCCCTCGGAGTTACTTGTGCAGATGGCCCGCAGCATGCTGATTTGCCTGGCTAGTGACAGCCGAATAGTCACCATCCGGCAGAGGGATGACTTCTAGCTCTCCACCCTATTGGACCCTCGCTACAGGTCCAAAATGGGAGCCTTTTTCCCAGCTGCTGAGAGGGAGGACAAACTCAAATACTATAGGAAAATCCTCCGTAGTCAGTTGGCCGCTGCCAATGTGCGGCATTGTCCCTCCTCTGACAGGTCTGACCGGGGGGTTCTTCAGCGCTCACTTTCTACTGCCGAAGCTGCTGGGGGAAATGGGGAGGGGTAGGAGCAGTACCAGCTCCATCAGCAGCAACCTAAGTCTGGAGTAACTGATGAGCAGCTTCCTACTACCCACTAGTGAGGATGGCAGTCTCCAGCAGCAGCAGGACCTGGAGCAGAGCCTGAACCAACAGGTGGTGGCCTACTTGGACAGCACTCTGCCACCCCAGTTAGAAGATCCGCTGGACTACTGGGCAGCCAAACTGGATGTGTGGCCGCAACTTGCCGACTTTGCAGTGGAGAAGCTGTCCTGCCCGGCCAGTAGTGTGGCATCAGAGCGGATGTTCAGTGCGGCGGGGGCCATCGTTACATCAAGGAGAACCCGCTTGTCCACGGGAAATGTGGAACGACTGACCTTTGTCAAGATGAATCAGGCGTGGATCGGCCAGGATTTCCACACACCAATGCCCTAGGCGTCAGACTACATCAGCCATGACGCCTCACACAGACTGTGAGAAATGAGTCTGGGTTCAAACTACCTGTCTCAGCCACTATTCTGATGCTGCCACCCGCCTGATGCCAGACTTCTGCTGACAGTTTCTCCATCTGCCTGCCACCATCTTTACCAGGGACTGGTATTGCCACCCACCGAAACACTATGTCATTGTGCCACTCTGTGGCCTCATGCTGCTGCTGCTGTTGATGTCGTGACCTCCACACTGTGTCATTGTGCCACTCTCTGACCTCATGCTGCTGCTACCGTCACCTCCACTCTCTGTCATTGTGCCACTCTGTGGCCTACTACTGTTTTGCCAACTCCAGAATGTCATTGTGCCACTGCCTGACCTCATACTGCTGCTGTGGCTGCTGCCGTGACCTCCACACTGTGTCATTGTGACACTCTGTGAACTACTACTGTTTTGCCACATCCAGAGTGTCATTGTGCCACTGTCTGACCTCATGCTGCTGCTTGGCTGTCCCCGTCCCCTCCACCCTCATATTGTCCCACTGTCTGCCCATGCTGCTTTGGCTGCTCCCTTACCTACACACCGTCATTGTCCCCCACTGGACCTCATGCTGTGCTGTGGCTGCTCCGTCCCCTCCACACTGTCTCATTGTGCACCTCTACCTCATGCTGCTGCTGCCGTCAACTCCACTCTCTGTCATTTGCCACTCTGGGCCTACACTTTTTTGCCACCCCAAATGTCTTGTTCCCACTGCCTGACTTCCTGTGCTTAGTTTCTGTCGTGCCCTCCACACTGTTCTTTTGCCATTTCTCTACCTCATGGCTGCTGCTGTTGACTTTTGCCGTGCCCCCCACACTGTGTTTTTGTAAACTCTTGACCTCTTGCTCTCTGCTGTTGATGCGTCAACTCCACACTGTTCATTGTGTCCTCTCTGACCTCGCTGCTCTGGGGCGGGTTCCCGTGCCTTCCACACTGTGCATTGTCCCACTCTCTGACCCATGTGCTCTGCCCCGTCCCCTCCCTCTTTCATTGTGCCACGTCTGACCTCAGCTGTGCTCTGGCTGTGCCTTGACCTACACATCTGTCATTGTGCACTGTCTGACCTCATGCTGTGCTGGGCGCCTCCGTTCCCTCCACACTGTCTCTTTGTGCCACTCTCACCTATGCTGCGCTGCCGTCAACCCCACCTCTGTCATTGTGCCACTCTGTGGCCTACTACTTTTTTTCCCCATTCCGAATGTCTTTGTGCCCTGTCTGACCTCATCTGCTGCTGCTGGGGCTGCTGCCGGCCCTCCAACGTGCATTGTGCCATCTCTGACCTCATGCTCTGCTGCCATCACCTCCACTCTAAGGCATTGTCTCTCTGTGGCCTACAACTTTTTTGCCATTTAAAAATGTCATTGTTCCACTCCCTGCTCTGCTGCGCTTTGCTGTTTCCGTGACCTCCACACTCTGTCATTGGGGTACTGTCTGACCCATGCTGCGGCCTGTTGAGCCGTCATTCCACACTGTGTCATTGTGCCACTCTTACCCTGCTGCTATTGCGGTCCCCCGTAACCTACACTTTTCATTGTGCCACTCTCTGACCTCTTTGCTGGCGCTATTGATCCCTCAACCCCACACGGTGTCTTGTCCACTGTCTGCCTCATCTGCTGCGTGGTGCTGCTGTGACCTCCACACTCTGTTTTGTCCCTTCTTTGCCCTCTGCTGTTGCGCTGCTGCTTGGTGATGCTTCAACTCCACCCGTGTCTTGTTCCACTCTTGACTTCATGCTGCTCTGTGGCTCCCTGCCGTGCCCTCCAAACTGTGCATTTTGCCACGCTTGACCTCATGCTGTGCTGGTCTGCTGCCGTGACCCCACACTCTGTCATTGTCCATTTCCCCGACCTCATGCTGCCTGCCGTCACCTCCACCCCAATTGAAATTTTAATCACCCCTGTGAATTGCAGTTGAATTGACTCCTATGAGGTCTGTTCATTGTAGGGACCATTGCTCGGGGACCCCCTTGACTTTTGGGAGGTGAGTTTAATACAACTTGATCAAAAACTGTAAACAAAAGAGTCCCAGGTTTCATTTTTCCTTAGCAGTAATTGCATTTCCATTTCCATATCCCTTTTGTCTTTTTGTTTTTAGTGTGCCACTGTTATTTGTATTAATGTATCTATTTCCTTTCAGTTGCCCCCTATTTGCGTTTTTCAAAATATTTTAGATGTGCACAGCCCTTATTACTTTTGTTCTATTTAGAAAGGGAAATTTCATTGGTTGCTGCACCAGTCCTT
>JAODAL010024835.1:0-59777 GCA_025379985.1 Phyllomedusa bahiana | reverse complement strand
GCCACTTTGACAATTTGCAGAAAAAATTCTATTAGAAAAAAAATTTTTTTTTAGAATAGGACCGTAGTATTTTTAAAATTTCAAAGCGCATGCCCCAAAAAAAATTATAAAAAGACTTCTGACCACGTTAAAAATTGTGGGGGAAAATCCACTTAGAACCCCACATTTTGTTCCAAAGGACCATGATTATAGCTTTATCTCACACAAATACCCAAAAAAATTTAAAAATATACTCCAGCCATTTTTAAAAAATTGTGGGGGAGAAATGCCACTAAAAGCCACTTTTTCTGTTGCAAAGGACCATAATTTTTTTATACACACAACAGCCCCAAAAAAAAATATAAATATGACTTCTCAGCCCTTTTAAAAAATTGTGGGGAAACCCTGACCCCAAAATCTTTGACAATGCGAAAAATTCAAAAGAGAAGGATAAAGGGAATATGGTTTTGTCAAAAACCTTTGGGGTGTTTTTTTACAGTCTCCTCACAGAAAAACCACAAAAGAACTGTTGGGAACTGAGAAAAAAATTGCAGAAGAAATATCATTTAAAAATAAGTTTTTTCAGAGGACCTTTTTCGTTTGGAGAGGAATGTAAGTAGCAGCAACTAATCGGTGACCTCGGCAATTGGGGCCCAACTCATCAGAGATCCATGCCTGATTCACTTGAAGAAAGTCAAAGATCCACATTATCGTGGAAAGCCGATGCTTTTTGTTTGTAATGACTCCTCCGGGGCTAAAGGTCCCAAAGATATGAGGCGGCTGCGGGGCAGGAAAAACCCCCTGTGCGTGGTGACCAGCTCGGGCCATTCGTCCTTTTTGGATACCCAAAGTCAAATTTGGTCCAGAACACATACAAAAACATCGTTTGAGACGCGATAGTCGTGCACCATGATTTTAAGCGGCTCGGGTATTTATGGGGGCACTGCTTTGCATGCGTTGGTGAGGTGGTAAATAAAGATCGCCAGAGGTCCCCCCCCTTAGCTTCTGTCACCTTGCCTGCGCTGCTGCTCCGCAACGGCTTTTGGGCACTCTACTGCTGTCACGTCGCGGGCGTTTTTTCCCCACCGTGACATTGAAGAACATAAGCAGCCGAAACAGATTCTTCCATTTGATCAATCGAAAGGTCTCCATTTCCTGCTTTTTTACTCTCATTTGGGGGGGGGGGGGAAGGAAAGTGCGATTTTTGGGGGGGGTTTTTTTTTGTACGGGGATCCAGGAGGGGTGGCACCCAGTAATTGTTGTTCTTTTTGATGCCCTCATGGAAATAAAAACGGGAACCCCAAACCTCTTTCAGGGGACTAGCAAACTGATTTTCCTCCTCCCCCCAAAAAAGCGCCAACCTTTTCCCAAAGGGCCCCGGGACGTCGGTTTAACATGGGTGTCTGGGAATACCTCCTCCTCCTCCTCCTCCTCCGCGCCTCCGGCACAGCTTAAACACAGCCCTGCTTGCCTGAGATGATCACCCGAGAGCTGATGCGCCCCCTTTGCACTAGCTCGGGCCCCCCCGAACCATGCCAATGAAGACCAAGAATTGGAAACTGTCGGCCTTTTGGGGATTTAGGAGAGAAAGGCTCCGGTCCGCTCTGTGTCCATCTCCCCCTCCGTCGCTGGGGGGACCGTTGTTTCAGAGTGTCCAACAAATCGTCCAGAACTAAGATCCCCACAATCTCATGCTGAAAAGGGCTTTTTCCGCACTGCCCATTTTGGTGGCTTCTACAAAACGGCAAGGAGGTGCAGAGCTCTTTCACCTGCCTCCACTCCCCCGGTGGCTCAACACCCCAAGGCCGCACCGTGCTTGTCAGCCATGTGCACTTCGTACGGGTAATGGCTTTCGCTGCGCCAAAATCGCTGGGCTTTGGGGAGGGTGGGAATTCCAGCGTTTTTGCCACGTCAACAAGAGAGGGTTTTGACGGGGAGGCCGAGCTGACGCTGCAACGCAGCCAGGCGGACGAAACAGGGCAAGCGGAAGTGCGAACCAGACCTCGACCTTCTTCAGCAGCAGTCCAACCCGGGTCTCTTTAGAAATTTTTGACGACCAGGTTCAGAAATGGCCCGGCAAAGGGGGTCTCCAGCCTAACGATCTTCGGGCGGGGCCCGCAGATTGCCCGTTTTTGCATACCACCTTGCCTGGGAAAGGGTTTTTGTCCCCCAGCCAGCGCTCGGGTCTCGTTGGGGAGAGCCTCCACAGCTCCCGACCCGTTGGGGGGCGGTCTCCAAGACAGATTTAATTTCAAAAAGGGTTGGTTTCTCTGGGCACGGATGCCCCCAGAGGACCTTGGGGGAAAGAGCCCTGCACCCTCCCCGGTTTTTTAAAAGCTGCGCCGAGCCTGAGAGCACTGCACCCCCAGAACATCCACCCCCTCACCCAGGATGTCACAGAATATGCCTTGGGGTTGCTTACTAGTCCCATGTTCGTGGTCGATGGACTTTTCCCCGGGCCACAATGCAGACGCGCTTGAAATTTTAGATGACACGTGGCTGGCCAGGGCGGGACGGGTTTTTCAAAGAAATGCCTGCTCGGGATCTGGTTTGGGGCAGGAAGGGCCATGCTGGGGGAACCCATCTGTGTCCACCAACGAAAAGGCAACATTTTCCCAAAGGGCCAAAAATCTGCATTGCCGACATTTTACTTTTTTGGGTTTGGGTGGTTTTTGGGTTAAAGTGTTTTTCTGCCCCAAACCTGGAAGCAAAAAGGGTGGCTGCAGACTGGCCGCTGTTTTCGGGCATGCAGGGCTTTCAAACTGGCGGAAGGAGGATGGTCCTGGTGATGCTGGTGGTTACTTGGGGGCCCGGGGGAGGGTGAAGCGGGGGCTGATCCCCGATCATGCTCTGAAGACATGGGCACTGAGGGGAAAGCTTGGGGGGTGGGGAGGAGGAGGAGGCGGAGACAGGGGGGGTGACAGTGGGTTTGGAGGCCCGGCGTCGGGCTGGCCTTTTTTTGGCCCAAATTTTCCCCCCATTTTAAATCATGCATTCGCTGCTGTACTAGACTGTTGGTGGTGTTTAAACCCCTTAAGGTTTTTTACATATCTTTACGGCAAAGGCGGGATATGAAAAATCGCTGGGGGAATCAGAGGCTTGCTCAAAAAAGGCCCAGGCTTGAGAGGCCCTGGACCTTTTTGACGGCATAACAGGAGCGGGGTTTGCGCGACCTTGGCTGGCGAGTCATATAGCGGGCTTCTGCGACCGCCCTCCCCCCTTTTTTTTGTCGGGGCCCCCTATTGACACACCCCATCGTCTTTCCCTCGTCCATTGATAAGCCCCAAGCAAATTCCCAAAAGACCACATGGATCCGCAATTCGTCATCATCACATCACAACCAGGTGATTTGGTCGTCCGACTTTTCGCATCCGAAGCTGCGGCCAAGCAAAGGGCCGCAAGGCGGTTTTCCGTTCCGCCCGGGGGTTTTTTCCCCATTTTACCACCCCTTTTCCTCCTCTGATGGCATCAGTAACGGCTTTGAGCAGACTAATCATCCCTCTTGATATTTTACTGCCTTCTGACCCAAACCGCATTTTGTCACAAAAAGGTCTTCAAAAAGGGTTACCCATGGTGGGGACCGATTGACATTTTGGGCTGCTTTATGTTTGGACGGATGCTAGATGCTGGACGACATTTGTGGCCCTGCGGAACGAAAAGGGAAGACTGCTGGAGCAGGTTGCATTAAACCCCTGAAGGACAATTGGCGACGATGTTTTATTACTGAGATTCACAGGGGGCCGACCCAGCGATACAGGCCGACGGTCCGCAACTGACATCCGCTGGGATGCGTGTTTTCGCCAGCAATGGGAAAGGGGCACCTTCTCTCGTACCTCTACCCCATGTGCTAACACCCTCTTTGCTCGTTTTCCCCCTGATTTTTGCTCCAGTTTAGAAATATAAAAATTTTGGGAAAAGGAAGGAAAATTTTTGGAAAATCCTTTTTAAAAAACGGCAAATCACACAATCTCAAATCCCTGTAATCAAAACAAAATTGGGGATTAAAATTTTTAACTGCAAGGTTCTCATCACAAATCGGACGGGCAAAAGTGCAACAAACACGTATCTGTTTTTTTTTCGTAAAATAAACGGTATTTTTTGCACCTTTAAATTCACCTTGGTGACTAAAAAATTGCTTTTTTAAGATTTACGTGCAAGCTCCCGTCAATGAAACAAAGCTGATGCGCCAAAGTCAAAAACCTATCTTTTATGTTTTCGTATAATACACGGTATTTTTTGCATTTTTCAATTCACCTGTGGTGACTAAAAAATTGCTTTTTTTTCAATTTACGTGCAGCTGCGTCAATGAACAAAGCTGTAAGCGCCAAAGTTAAAAAACCTATCTGTTAGTTTTCGTAAAAATTACACGGTATTTTTTTTGCACCTTTCAATTCACCTGTTACTATAAAATTGCTTTTTTTAAAATTTACTGCAAGCGCATCATGAACAAAGCTGTATGCGCCGAAGTAAAAAAAACCGTATCTGTTATGTTTCATATACTACACGGTATTTTTTGCCCTTTCAATTCATCTTGGTGACAAAAAAATTGCTTTTTTTAAGTTTTACGTGCAACTGCATCAATAAAACAAAGCTGCAGTCGAAAATAAAAAAAAACCGTACTTTTATGTTTTCTTTATAATACAGGGTATTTTTTGAAACTTTCAATTCACCTGGGGGACAAAAAAATTGCTGTTTTAAGTTTTAAACTGAAAGCTGCGAAATAAACAAAGCTCAGTGCCCAAAGTCAAAAAACACGTATCGAAATTTTTCGGAACAAAATGTATTTTTTGCACCTTTTCAAGTCACCTGTGGTGATATAAAATTGCTGTTTTAAGATTACGTGCAAGCGCTAAATGAACAAAGCTGTATGCCCAAAAGTCAAAAAAACAAACGTATCTGTTTATTTTTTTCGTATAATACACGCTATTTTTTTCACCTTTAAATTTCACCTGTGGTGATTTTAAAATTGCTGTTTTCAGATTTACTGCAAGCTGCGTCAATGAACAAACGGTGGCCCAAAATTCAAAAAACACGTACTTTATGTTTTTTGTATAAAAAACCACGGTATTTTTTGCCCTTTAAATTTAAAACCTGTGGTGACTAAAAAATTTTGGCTTTTTAAGTTTTACGTGCAAGCTGCGTCAATGAACAAAGCGAGTGCGCCAAAGAAAAAAAAACCTATCTGTTTTTTTTTCTATAAAAAAAAAACGGGTTTTTTTTGCACCTTTATTCCCCTTTGGTGACTATAAAATTGCTGTTTTAAGTTTTACGCGCAAGCTGTTTCAATGAACAAAGCTGTAGTGCCCCAAATCAAAAAACAGTATCTGTTATTTTTTTCGATAATACACGGTATTTTGGGGAGCACCTTTCAATTCACCGTGGTGACTATAAAATTGCTTTTTTAAGATTTACGTCAAGCTTTTTCCATGAACAAAGCTGATGCCCAAAAAGTCAAAAAACAGTATCGAAATGATTCGGAAATAAAATTTATTTTTGCACCTTTCAATTCCCTGGGTGGCTATAAAATTGCTGTTTTCAGTTTTACGGCAAGCTCCCAAGAACAAAGCTGTGTGCCCCAAAGAAAAAAACCCGTATCTGTTATGTTTCGTATAATACACAGTATTTTTGCACCTTTAAATTCACCTGTGGGACATAAAATTGCTGTTTTAAGTTTTACGGCAAGCTGCGTCAATGAAAAAAGCTGATGCGCCAAAGTAAAAAAACACAATCTGTTGTTTTCGTAAATACAAAGTTTTTTTTTTTGCACCTTTCAATTTCCCTGGGGTGACAAAAAATTTGCTTTTTTTAAGTTTTTACTCAACTGCGAAATGAACAAAGCGGGTGGGCCCCGCCAAGTCAAAAAACACGTATCTAAAAATGTTTGGGTACTAAAATGTATTTTTTGCACCTTTCAATTCACCGGGGTGACAAAAAAATTGCTTTTTTTCAGATTTTACGGCAAGTTTGTCAATAACAAAGCTGTAGTGCCCAAATCAAAAAACACGTATCTTTATGTTTTCGTATAAAACACAGTATTTTTGCCCCTTTCAATTCACCTTGGGACTAAAAAAAAATTGCTGTTTTCAGATTTACTGCAAGCTGCGTCAATGAACAAAGCTGTATGCGCCAAAGTAAAAAAACACATATCTGTTATTTTTTTTCGTATAATACACGGTATTTTTTTGCACCTTTCAATTCCCCGTTGGGGGTATAAAATTCTTTTTTCAATTTACGTGAAAGCTGCGTCAATGAACAAATGTTTTGTGCGGCCAAAGTAAAAAAACACGTATCTTTTATGTTTTCGATAATACACATTTTTTTTTTTGGCACCTTTCAATTCACCTGTGGTGACTATAAAATTGCTTTTTAAGATTTACGTGCAAGCTGCGTCAAGAACAAAGCTTAGTGCGCCAAAAGTCAAAAAACACGTATCTTTTAGTTTTCGTATAATCACAGATTTTTTTTTGCCCCTTTTTCAATTCACCTGGGGTGATTAAAATTTGCGTTTTCTGATTTACGTGAAACTGCGTAAATGAACAAAGCTGTAGTGCGCCAAAGTAAAAAAACACATATATGTTATTTTTCGTAAATACACGGTATTTTTTTGCCCCTTTCAATTCACCCTGGGGTGACTATAAAATGCTGTTTCAATTAACGGGCACTGCGTCAATGAACAAAGCTGTAGGCGCCAAAGTAAAAAAACACTACTTTATTTTTCGTAAATACATGGTATTTTTTCCCCCTTTCAATTCACCTGTGGTGACTAAAAATTTGCGTTTTAAGATTTACGTGCAAGTGCTTCAATGTACAAAGCGTAGTGCGCCAAAGTCAAAAAACACTATCTTTTTGTTTTCGATAATACATGGTTTTTTTGGAGCACCTTTCAATTCCCGTGGTGACTATAAAATTTGCTTTTTTAAGATTTACGTGCAAGCTCTCAAAACAAAGCGTATGCGCAAAGTCAAAAAAACTATCTGAAATTATTCGATAAAAAAATTTTATTTTTTGCACCTTTTAAATTCACCTGTGGTGGCATAAAATTGCTGTTTTTCAATTTACGTGAAAGCTGCGTCAATGAACAAAGCTGTAGTGCCCAAAGTAAAAAAACACAAATCTGTTATGTTTTCGTATAATAAAGATTTTTTTGGCACCTTTCAATTCACCTGTGGTGACTATAAATTTTTCTGTTTTAAATTTACGTGCAACTGCGTCAATGAACAAACGTAGTGCCCCAAAAGTCAAAAACACGTACTGTTATTTTTCGTATAAACACAGATTTTTTTGAAACCTTTCAATTTCACTGTGGTGACTATAAAATTTGCTTTTTTTGATTTACTGCAAGCTGCTAAAATGAACAAACGTAGGGGGCCCCCCAAGTCAAAAACCATATCTGTATTTTTCGAAAATACACAGATTTTTTTGCACCTTTCAATTCACCTGTGGTGACTATAAAATTCTTTTTTAAGATTTACGTGCAAGCTGCTCAATGAACAAAGCTGTAGGTCGCCAAAGTCAAAAACACGTATCTAAAAATGTATTCGATACAAAAATTTTATTTTTGCACCTTTCAATTCCCCTTTGGGTGCTATAAAATTCTGTTTTAAATTTTTACGTGCAAGCTGCATCAATAAACAAACTGTAGTGCGCCAAAGTCAAAAAACACTACTTTTTTTGTTTTCGAAAAAACACAGTATTTTTTCACCTTTAAAATTCCCCGTTGTTTTTTTAAAATTTGCTTTTTCCCAATTTACGGGCAAGCCGTCAATGAACAAAGCTTTAGGGGGCCAAAGTCAAAAACACATATCGGGTTAGTTTCTATAATACACGGATTTTTTTGCCCCTTTCAATTCACCTGTGTGACAAAAAAATTCTTTTTTAAATTTTTACGTGCAAGCTGCGTCAATGAACAAAGCTGTATGGCCAAGTAAAAAAAAACACGTACTTTTATGTTTCTATAATACATGGATTTTTTTGCACCTTTCAATTCCCCTTTGGGGTGACTATAAAATTGCGTTTTAAGTTTTAACGTGCAAGCTGCTTCAATGTACAAAGCTGTAGTGCCCCCAAATCAAAAACACGATCTGTTATGTTTTCGATAATACCGGTTTTTTTGGAGCACCTTTAAATTTCCCGGGGTGACTAAAAAAATTGCGTTTTAAGATTTACGGCAAGCTGCGTCAATGAACAAAGCTGAGTGCCCAAAGCAAAAAATACGAACTGAAAGATTCGGATAATAAAATTTATTTTTTGCCCCTTTTCAATTCACCTGGGGTGGCTATAAAATTGCTGTTTTCAGATTTACGTGCAAGCTGCTCAATAAACAAAGCTGTTGCGCAAAGTCAAAAAACACGTATCTGTTATGTTTTCGTATAATACACAGTATTTTTTGCACCTTTAAATTCACCTTTTGGTGACAAAAATTGCTGTTTTAAGATTTACGTGAAAGCTCGTCAATGAACAAAGCTGTAGTGCCCAAAGTCAAAAAACACTATCTTTATTTTTTCGTATAATACACAGATTTTTTTTGCACCTTTAAATTCACCTTGGTGACTATAAAATTGCTTTTTCAGATTTACGTGCAACTGCGTCAATAAACAAAGCTGTAGTGCGCCAATCAAAAAACACATATCTGTTAGTTTTCGTATAATACACGGTATTTTTTGCACCTTTCAATTCACCTGTGTGATAAAAAATGCTTTTTTAAGTTTTTACGTGCAAGCTGCGTCAATGAAAAAAGCTCTAGTCGCCAAAGTAAAAAAAAAACACTATCTGAAATGTATTGGGGATAATAAAAGTTTTTTTTCATTTCAATTCACCTGGGGTGCTATAAAATTGCGTTTTAAGTTTTTACGTACAAGCGGGCTTAAATGAAAAAAAAGCGTAGTCCCCAAAAGTCAAAAAACAGTATCTGTTATGTTTTCGTTAATACACGGTATTTTTTGCCCTTTTCAATTCACCTGTGGTGACTATAAAAATTGCTTTTTTCAGATTTAAGGCAAGGGGGAATATGAACAAAGGTGGAAGGGGTAAAATTGAAAATAACATTCTACTGATAATAAATATGCAGTTTTGCACCAACACAAAACCCTTGCAGTTACTAAAATGATTTTTTCCTAATAAAGTTCAGGCTCCCAATACCCAGGAAATATTTCAATAGCAAAATTTTAATAAAAAGATTTGCAGTGCAATTCTACACTAATCTTGGTAAACGTTATCCAGTTTCTTTATAGGCTTGTCTTTTTCGCCCCCCGGCGGCCCCCTCCCTCCCCCCCCCCCCCGTGACCTTACAAGGGTAGATGCCCTTTAAAATTCTCTACCTAACTACAAAAATTTTCCAAATCTCTAATCAAAACTAAATTGTAAGGGGATCAAGCAAATAGTAAAGTTTTTCTCTGTGCAAAAATAGAAAAATTTCGCTGATTTTTTTTGGCCACAGCAGAGGCACGTCCTACTCCTATGAACCTGAGAGACACTGGGGCTGAACAGAGAACGGTTCTATGTAAAACGAGGTCATGTGTTTTTTTTTTCCCCCAATCGCAACCATACCATCCCATATGACGTCGCACACACATCCCCCCTGCCTTTCTGTAATCTGATTTGCTGGCCGCCAAAATTACAGGAAGCGCCGAAAAATGGCGCATCTTAATAGATGATGCACAGATTTTAACCTTAATTATCGCATGATCTAAAAAATTTCGATCACCATAAAAAACTTGCCGAAATTTCAACTTTGTCGATAATAATCGCTCAACACTAGTCCTGTTTGGTATGTATGTATGTATGTAATATATGTACGAGTATATGTATGATTAGTCATATGCCTAAACTTGGCGCCATCCGTGCCAGACATGACACTTTTTAATGTTCCAAAGATGCGGGGGTGAGTCGAAAAATGCGGCAAAAATGCGCCAAAGTTTGCCACAAAACTGTCATACAAATCCATACCAGTTTCAAAGTGGCGAGGCTGAGACTACTTTCGGCATAGAACGAGACACATCTATAAAGTGCTGTGAGACAATTCCATACATTGTCGGATCATACACTATTAAAACAGAGGTACTGTAGAATCAGTGAGTCGGTGCCAGCTTCATACATGTCCCCTTAGCATGTGGTTTTACCCTGATTGTGGAACATTTCTTATTTTTAGAATCAGTACCAGGAAGGTATACTAAAACTATTTCTATAGGGCACAACTTTTATCTCTTACAAGATTAGCTTTTGCACACAAATAAGCACATGTTTCATTCTTCACACCACATGTAGGTAGCTTTGTTTACTGAAGATTAAATCTCCTACACATATGTCTTTCTAATGCCTCAGTTAGTTATAGAGGACCTAAATATGCTAATCACTTATATATAACCATCCGCAGCCTGACGAGGCACGATGGAAGAAAAGCTGTTTGTTACTCAGTGATACAGCATGGTGAACAAAACCTCTTTAAGCTGAATTACCATCTTTAAAGTGCGGTGATTCCATAATTGGTGTCTCGAGTTATACATTGGTAAAGTAAAGTAGTTGCCCATGGTATTTTTTTAGAAGTTTTTTTCAAAATGGAAATTTGATTGTTTGCAATAATGAACTACTACACATTTCCCTTCATTTGTTGTATGAAATCTCTCCTAGTTGCACATCATTAAATCTGTATATGATCTAAAATTCATATTTTTCGATTCACTCATAGCCAACATCTGGCTAATACAGGTTTTAATAGAACAGATAATCACCATTCTCTGACCTCTGCTCCCCCCAACAGAGTAGGACTGGGTTCACAATATTTAGGTCAGCTTTGTGTGGTGTTTTTCAGCTGTTTTGTTGCTGAACACACCAGGGGCAGATGTTTGCTGCAGTCAATAAAGAACATAACATTCTCCATATACAATGCAACATGACCTTTGTGGTCTGTTCCTGAAATGCGGCTTGCTGTAGGTCCGGTGTTTTTGGATGTGCTTTTAACCTTTAGGTTAAAGGGTTGTTGACTTTTTATTGTTTATATTTATTATAAAAATAATAGGAAATCACAATTTTTTTATTATAGTGCTTTAAAAATTCTGTTCCTGTATTTCTTTTAAACCAATGCAGTAAGCTCCTGTCTAGAGAAAATAATAGTATAACCAACATTTTTGTCTATATTAATGGCTATTGTAGACTAAACGTGGCGTCAGTCATGTGACCTCCAAACAGTCAATTAGCAGGGTTACATGACATCTATGTGAATAGGAACATTGGTGGAAAAATTATTATTAATGCCTTACAGACAATGTACTGTCCTATTGACAGTTAGAAACTATGGAGTGGGCTTACTCTCTGAGCCAGCTGCATACACAGTGGACACTGGCTGTTACGGACTGAGACACACATCTAACAATTTGTAGTGTGTTTAACACTGCCGGCAATGGGAAACATGCATCGGCATTCCCATGAGTGATCGCCGATGCATGTTTGCATCTCATCTGTCCAATCCGTCTTTCAGGTGCGCTCCAAGAAATGACATGTAAATTCTTGGAGCGCATCCGAAAGACAGATCGGACAGACGCGATGCAAACATGCATCAGCGATCACTCATGGGAATGCCGATGCGTGTTTCCCATTGCCAGCAGTGTTAAACACGCTGCTAATTGTTAGAAGCGTGTCTCAGTCAGACGGACCCAGACATGCATCACAAAAGCGTATGTTCACACGGACCCAAGACGTCGTGTGAACATACACTAACTGTCTTTAGGTGACATTGCAATGTTTTTGTTAATAAAGTTAACTGTGAAAAAACAAACCAAAAAGATGAGACAGAGAGAAGACACAGTGGCTTTGCCACAGACACTGACGGATATGGTAGGATGCTGCTGGAGGATTCCAGAGTCACATGACCTGTGTGGTGGTCACATGATAAGATGCTGCTGGAGGTAGAAATACTGGAGAAAATCTGCTCCGCCATACACTACTGTTACCTGGATACCAGGGTCACATGACATGTGTGGTGGTCACATGATAAGTCGCTGCTGGAGGTGGTAATACTGGAGAAGTTCTGCTCCTCCGTACACTATTGTTACCTGGATACCAGGGTCCACATGACTTGTGTGGTGGTCACATGATAAGTCGCTGCTGGAGGTGGTAATACTGGAGAAGTTCTGCTCCTCCGTACACTACTGTTACCTGGATACCAGGGTCACATTACCTGTGTGGTGGCACATGATAAGATGCTAACTGGAGGGAGGAATACTTGAGAAGTTCTTGCTCCTCCATACACCACTGATTTCCTGGATAAACCCGGGTCACATAATCTGTGGGGGGTCACATGATAAAACACTGGGTGGAGGTAGTAATACTGGAGAAGTTTCTGCTCCTCCTTTCACTACGTTACCTGGATTTCCAGGGTTTACATAATCTGTGGGTGGTCACATGATAAACGCTGCATAGGTGTAATACTGGAGAAGTTCTGCTCCTCCATAAAATTAAATGTTACCTGGATACCAGGGTTCACATGACCTGAGTGGTGGTCACATGATAATATGCTGCTGGAGGTGGTAATACTGGAGAAGATCTGCTCCTCCATACACTACTATTACCTGGATATCAGGGTCACATAATCTGTGTGGTGGTCACATGATAAGACGCTGCCGGAGGTGGTAATACTGGAGAAGATCTGCTCCTCCATACACTACTGTTACCAGGATACCAGGGTCACATGATCTGTGTGTTGATCACATGATAAGATGCTGCTGGAGGTGGCAATACTGGAGAAGTTCTGCTCCTCCATACACTACTGTTACCAGGATACCAGGGGTCACATGACCTGTGGATGATGGTCACATGACTGTTTATTCCATACAGTTACTCCATGGCAGCGATTACTTTGGACAGGAATATGGGCTGTACCATTTATTTCTTTTCAAGACAGGAGTTTAATGCATTGGTATAAAACAAGTTCCGGAGCAGGTATGTCACAATATTATATGATTTTCTATTATATTCAAAATAAAACAATAAAAATGCTTAAATCCTTTAACAAAAAGTCCAGCAAAAACTCCAACCTGCCTGTGTAACCTTGTTGCAGTTTTTGGAGCCATATTTAAGAGAGTTGTGTGAAAGTTTATGGTGAAATTGGTCTAATAGACTCTAACATGGATTCAAGGGTATCTTACTTTAGAGACAGGCAATGCTGTGGGTCTCCTGGCCTTCTCCCCTCTTTTGATGGGTAGTAAGAACCTATCCTTCAACAAAGACCCTTTAGAATCACAAAGCAAAGACTTAGTTCATTTTCTCAGACCACTGGACCACAGAATTACATTTAGGGGAAACAAACCATAGTCTTCTAGTCCCAGATGCCTTAGGGTGCCCTGCTCTGATTTAGCATCAGAGCAAGAGCACATTTTAAGCTTGGGGTCTTGCATGAATATACTTTTAAAAGTATTTTCTGTCCCTTTAGTTTCAGACTGGTTATCAGACAACTGAGCACAGAACATCATCCAGCAGCTTGGATTGTAGGGTGTAGACCTTCAAGCTGTAGTAGCCAAAGGGTAGAAGATTTTTAATGAAAACCAGTACTAATCAGTTTCATATGTAAATGTACCTTCCATGCAATAACCAGAATCTAGTTCAAAGGTGTCCATAGGCTTTAGGTTATGCCTCAGCCATGGACACAGGTACAGCTAAAGCAACTCTAAGATAGAAACATCTTATAAAGTGTTCCATACAGATGCAGCAAAACTAAACATGACAGATAATGCATCATGATATCACGGGGTCAGGAGGTTACCTCAATGTTTTAATGGCTTTTTTGGAGGTAAGAGCAGATAGCACAGAAATATCAACATTACATTAAACTCTGCTTCACCCATACAGATGTAGCAGAGATGACAGATAACACACCAGCATATCATGGCACAGGATGTTGTCTTAACATGACCCTGGGCAATGCCTATCCATTGCTGCTCTCTGCCAACCCCCCTCCAATCCTTCCCTCCAGCTTCCTCCAAATAAAGACACTGAGCCGTGGATTGGATAAGTTGGCCACAGCAGCCTTTTATTATCATACAAATAAATAATGAATAAATAACCAATAACTGGAAGCAAATGAGCATTAATCCCCTAACCCACCCATTTGCTCTAACCACCGATAACACAACATGTTCCAACACCTTTCGTACCACACCTGTACGAACCAACTTGGGGCTGAGGTCCTTGGAACCAAAATAATCCACCACCAGGGTCTGGTGACAACTCCTCCTTCTTACCGTTGTCTTTGCCCCCAACCGTCACCCCCGGCTTCAGGGCACCCAACAGCCACCTCAGGCGGCTGACCACTCCGTAACCTGCTCCCAAGGACGCTGCCCTGTGGAGCCCCAAACTTCGCCAGCCCGGTCCATCCAATACAACTGGGAGCAAGCTGAGCCTGACTCCCCCACTCCTTTTTCAACTCCAAGGACCACAATCCGCCAGCTACTGTGACAAAGGCAAACTTCCCCTGCGAAAAACTCTTATCACCACTCCGAAACCCCCACAATTCCAACCTTACCACTACCAGGGCGGGAGGGTGGGACTTCCTACCTGGTGCCGACCACGCGTCTGTCACTGCGCCGCGCGGGACTCGGCTTTATAAGCCGGGCCCGCCCATCGCGACGCGCGCTTGACTCCGCCCCCGTGAACTTCGCTGCAGCGTACGGCGCGCCGGGTCATGAGGGGCCTCCCCCTAGGGCTGCGCCCCCATGTCCGGCCCCGTACTTTTTCAATGGTTTTCTCTTTGTTTAGAGATAAGAGCAAATAACATAGAAAGCTGTGATTTTATGGTCAAGTCAACCTCTGCTACATCTGGTATGTCCAATGTCAGACTGAAGTCCTTTGGGCCCACCAAAGGATAATAGGGCCCATGTTCTTTGCAGGACATGGGGATATCTCCTACTCCAACTGGTCTAATTCAGGGATGTAACTAGAATTCATTGGGTCCCATAGCAAAATGAGATGTAATGACACAAAACTAAAACAACAGCAGAAGTAGCAATAGTTAATGGTATAAATATTACTGCTGTAATTTAGAGAATACACATAGTAGTGCTAGATAGGAGACAGCCATCAACTTCTTGTTCCCTAAAGAAAGAAACAATGTTCTGAACCTGAGCCAGGCCCCTAAATCTCTGGGCCCCATAGCAGCCACTGTGGCTGCTGTGGCTATAAGTACACCACTGGTCTAATAGAATATCTGGTGATTAGTCCACTCCAAATGAGGTTGTCTTCTGCTAAACTTTGGAGGCACTGAATCCATATTTAGGGGTATATTATTGTGTCATATATTGGATGACTGTAGGATCCTCAGGGGCCAGTCAGACCATACATATGTCCCCTAAAGGCATAAGATTGAGAAGATATGAGTGTGATTCAGGGACGGGACGACGGGTAGGCCAAGGTAGGTGACCGCCTAGGGCGCCTACCTCTGCCTATCCCTAAGGGGCGCAGGCAGGGCCCCGACCCTCGCCGGGCTCCAGGCCGCTGCCATGGGCCTGAAGCGCCGGCGGTCTCTGTGACCGCTTCGTGGAGCAGAGAGCGAGCGCTCCCTGCTCGCGACAGTGTCGGGCCCGCTCCCCGGGGATCGTGGATCCTCCGGTGAGCCGCAGGGCCAACACAGGGGGGCCCGCCGGGTCCTCATAGGCTGAGGACCCCCGCGGCTCCGTGCGGCGTCAGCTGGCAGCGTGCGATGAAGTGATGTCATCGCGACGCTGCCTTCCTCGGGCGCATAGCGGCCCAAGGCCGTGCCCCCGAGGAGCTGCCGGAGGAGAGGTTCCGGCCCCTGGAGGCGGGGGCCCGAAGAGGAGCGCGGCCCCGGGCAGCAGGTAAGTATAAATGTTGTTGTTTTTACCTGCCTGTAGCCCCTATAAGCCCGCCTGTGGCCCCTTTACGCCTGCCTGTAGCCCCATATGCCTGCCTGTGGCCCCTATAAGCCTGCCTGTAGCCCTAAAAGCTGCCTGTAGCCCCTACAGCCGGCCTGTACCCCCTTATTTAGCCTGCCTGTGGCCCGATAAGCCTGCCTGTGGCCCTATAGCCTGCCTGTGCCCCTATATAACTGCCTGTGGCCCTAAAAAGCCTGCCTGTAGCCCCTATATGACTGCCTGTAGCCCCTAAAAAGCCTGCCTGTACCCCTATATGACTGCCTGTAGCCCCTATAAGCCTGCCTGTAGCCCCTATATGCTGCCTGTGCCCTATAAGCCTCCCTGTAGCCCTATATGCTGCCTGTGGCCCCTTTTAAGCTGCTGTAGGCCCCTATAAGACTGCCTGTAGCCCCTATATGCCTGCTGTGGCCCTTTTTATGCCTGCCTGTGCCCCTTAACTGCCTGTAGCCCCTTAAGCCTGCCGTAGCCCTATATCCCCTGCCTGTAGCCCCCCTTAAAGCCTGCCTGTAGCCCTATATGCCTGCCTGTTGACCTTTATGCCTGGCTGTGGCCCCCATATGCCTGCCTGTAGCCCTATAAGCCTGCCTGTGGCCCCTATATACTGCCTGTGGCCCCCATAACGCCTGCCTGTAGCCTATAAGCCTGCCTGTAGCCCCTTAAAAGCCTGCCTGTGGCCCCCTATAAGCCTGCCATGTGGCCACCATATGCCGGGCCTGTGGCCCCATATGCTGCCTGTAGGCCTTATAGCCTCCCTGTGGCCCCTATAAGCCTGCCTGTAGCCCTATAAGCCTGCCTGTAGCCATATAAGCCTGCCTGTGGCCCTATATGCCTGCCTGTGGCCCCCTTGCACCTTGTCCCCTGTAGCCCTAAGAGCCTGTGTGGCCCATAACCCTTTCCTGTGGCCCCATAGCCTGCCTGGGCCCATAACCTGCCTGTGGCCCCCATAGCTGCCTGTGGCCCCTATAAGCCTCCTGTGGCCCTTAAGCCTGCTGTAGCCCTAAAAGCCTGCCTGTAGCCCTATAAGCCTGCCTGTGGCCCTATAAGCCTGCCTGTGCCCCTATAAGCCTGCCTGTGGCCCCCATACGCTGCCTGTAGCCCCTATAAGCCTGCCTGTAGCCCCTATAACCCTGCCTGTGGCCCTTTATGCCTGCCTGTGGCCCCCATATGCTGCCTGTGGCCCTATAAGCCTGCCTGAAGCCCCTATAAGCCTGCCTGGGGCCCTATAAGCCGCCTGTGGACCCTATATAACTGCTGTGGCCCCATACCCCTCCCTTTTAGCCCTATAACCCTTTCCCTTGGCCTGTGGCCCCCATAAGCCTGCCTGTGGCCCCATATGCCTGCCTGTGGCCCCCATATGCCTGCCTGTAGCCCTATAACTGCCTGGGCCCCTATAAGCTGCCTGTGGCCCCCATATGCCTGCCTGTGGGCCCCTATAAGCCTGCTGTAGCCCCTAGCTATATACATGCCTGAGCCCCTATAGCTATATACCTGCCTGTGTCCCCAATAATACATCCCTGAGCCCCTATAGCTATATAACCTGCCTGAGAGTGACCCTATGTCTATTTACCTGCCTGAGAGTGACCTATATCTATATACCTGTCCTAATGGGGGGACTTATATACCTATAATTAAGGGTTGCTGGAAATGTGAGGATTCTAAGTTTATTTGTGTCCAAATCCTGCAGGGACGAGTATTGGCCGGGAGCAATCAGCATGAAGGTGTGGACCGGATGGAGAAGAAAGGGAAAGTGAACGAGTGATCAGAAAAGAACTTTCTCCTGTGAGTCACTAAATGTAAACTGCAGTGTATCACTTGATTTCTGCAGAGCGTCTACATACAACTAGTGTATTACCACTATCTGGTCACTTTTAATGGCGGTGGTGTATGTAATCAGAGCCTGTGTACAGTGATAGTCACATGTGGGGTTGCATTTGGTCAGGGTCTGGCAGGATTATTTGATCCTTAAGTAGTAATAGTTTAGGGTCTTGGTTTTGTAGGAGTATTTTTAGTAACAATCATTCGTCTGGTAGATTTGCTCCATGTATCGGTGGATTATTCGGTAAATGTTTTTTGGGGGTATTACACTGTCATACGGAGGGGAGCAATTTTGAAAAAGCAAATTTGTCAGGGCTGATTTCCATTGTGCAGTGACTGCTGAGGAGATGGACGGGAGCTATGTGGGATACGCAGAAAATTAGTGACAGGACCTGGCGCAGGGGTGGAGGGGAAAATTGGGGTGGGGGGGGGCATTTTTTGGGGAGCAAGGGGGGGGGGGGGCGCCATTGGCTGGACTCGCCTAGGGCACTAAAATGCCTTGTCCCGGCCCTGGTGTGATTGACCACCATCAATTCATAATTGACTGGTCCATCAACGGATCTTCTGATGGGTCCAAGTTTTGTTACAAAGAAGACAACCTCATTTGGAGGTGACTGTAGAAATAATTACAGATATCCTATTAAACATTGAATGTGCAATGATTACAGTAAAGTAGACTTACATATTGGACTTAACCCTTTAACGACCGCCCACTGACTTTTGGCATCGGCTGGTTCGGGTCGTTCGTCTACAGCGACGTCTTTTGGTGTCGCTGTAGACTTCAGGGTTTGCGGCACCCGGCACCGCAGCTGCGCAGGGATCGGGTACTGCACAGCCCTGATCCCAGAGCATCTCCTGCGAGCACCGGGGTGTTGAGGAAACCTCCGCAACCTGATGCTTTAACCCTTTGATTGCGATGGTGCGTTACTGCACCACAATCAAAGGGTTCCCCTTCTCTGTCGGGTGATTGGAACACCCGGTGACCCGACAGAGCCCAGGGAACGGCTGCACAGTCAGACCTTGGGACCTATATTGACCCCAGAGCTGTCTGTGTAACAAGCCATAACTTCATAATGTAAATACCCATACTCAATATGTTATACAAATGTAAACTTTTATTTTTCAAGAAAAGTGTTTAGCCAAATTCAAATTTACAGATGGCTGTAAATCACATAAAAAACACACAATATTGTCACAATATATATCACAACATCCAAATAAAATTACAGTATGACAAAGTTACTATATGTTTACAAATACAAAGTAGAAAGAAAAGGGGAAGGGAGACAAACAAAACCATGTGAAGTAGCAAAAGAAAATAGAAGGACAATACATATACAAAATCTATTGTGAGGGTGTACAAATAGTTCCAAACCAAAGAAATTACCTTTTCTTGTAATATATACATAATACTGGGGCCTTTAAAAATAAGCCAAAATTGATGTATGCATTAAAAAAAGTCTTTTAAGGTATGTAAATAGTAATAATGGGAATCAATAATAGTCCATAATGTAGCAGAGTTATACTTACAGGCAAAGATTCTATCCTGGAAACAGGCTAACTGTAGCTCACAGTGGAATGGTGAATCGGTGCCACGATCCTACTAGCGCTCGGCGTCCTTTTAAAGGTACCGCGCATGCGCCTCTCCTCTAACGGAAGTACGTCACTAATGGGCAAGCTGAATCCACCTTCCGCCCGCACTATGTAGATCGAAAATGTTCATGAATTTGGCTAAACACTTTTCTTGAAAAATAAAAGTTTACATTTGTATAACATATTGAGTATGGGTATTTAAATTATGAATTTATTATTGCTTTTTTACCCGACTCTTGAACCTCATTGTTTTTCAGTGGTTGTACAGAGCAACAATATTTTGATTGTGTAACAAGCCAGCGATCAGGCCATCCTGTGTGCTGCCCTGAACACTGCCTGTGTCAGACTGACACAGATTATAATGTATTAGCATATATGAATACGTAAAATAAGTGTAAAAAAAAGTGTAAAAAATGTAAAACAGTTCTCCCTTCATGGTATTTAAAAAAAAAGTAAAAAAAAAAACATAAAAGTGTAAAATAAATAAATAAATAAATAAAATATAAAAAAAAATATTTAATAAAGAAAATTGTGCATAAATTACACACACAAAAAAACCCTACACATATTAGATATCCACACAACCGTAATAGCCTGTAGAATTAATCTAACAAGTTATTATGTGTGAAATATGATCGGTGTAAAAAAATTTAAAAAAGCAAAAAAAAAAAAAAAATTCTGCAATTATTTATAAGTGAACTTAAACTATTCCCCCATAAAGTACAAATTGCCTTGAATAAAAAGAGACCCCATCCAACTGCGTCATTGAAAAATAAAAAAGTTACAACTACTAACAAAACTAAAAAACGTTCTGATCATTAACTACTTTTCAGGCCTGGGAGTTAAGTGGTTAAAAGGCTTAATTCACCATGCTGTTTCAGCAAGCAGTTTTAGATTCACGCATCCTGTCTCTTCCTGGTCAGACTGTGGGTGGTTCTATAGCAGTGATTAGCATATGATCTCCGTTTTCACAAATCTTCAAAATGTGCTGACATGAGAGCAGGAGATCTTAGCTATATAACACTGAGTTTTCAAGCTCAAAGTAAAGAAGGAATTAGTCTCCTTTGTTTGTTAGAGATAACACAGTCTGTTCTCAAGCTGCCGGCAGTCCTGCACACGACCTGTGTGCACTCGAAATATTGGGGTTCAGGGGTGCACCGCATGACTACTTCTGTCCAAATTGAACACTTATTGCTGGAGTGAAGAAATGACACCAAAACACAGAGAGCTGGTATGACCTCCTCCTCAGTGTGTACAGGCGCAGACTGAATCAGCCTTTATTACAATATAATGGGCTTTACAAATTGCTTTCAGGTACGTGGTTAAGTTCCTTTGTTTCTTGCATCCGTCAGGAATTTGGCACTAGTTGATTGGTTCTCCAGATATGGTCATTGTTTCCACCCAGGTCTATGCTGCCACATAGTGGGGAGTGGTCCAGGAAAAAGGCGCCATCTTGGAGTATCTTTTGCTTTCAGCTAAGCTTATATATGTATTTAATAATTTTTGAACCCCAAACTTTATAAGAAAAGTATTAGAAAATATATTTCCCCTCCACAAAATGGCACAAAATTTATTAGGCTAACCTTTCCAATCTGTTAAACAATATTTATAACAACCCAAAAGGGGCAACTCAGTGGTATTTAGGGCCCAGAAAATTTCCAAGACAAAAAACTTTTTCCCCCGTTTAAGGCTTGCAATCGATGGGAAAGGGAAAGGTGAATTTTATTTTTTTGAAAGGGCATGGTTTTGGTGCCAAATAGGGGTGGGAGGGGTAAATTAAAGGGAAATGTGGGTCTCCCTTTTGGGGTTTTTGAAACCATCTTAGGTACAGAAGGGATGGTCCCGAAAACAGAAAAAAAAATCAGGTCCTGTAGCGGCAATTACCTTGGGGGTTTTCCTTGTTATGCAAGGGACAAACGGAATGAAATGCTTGACACCCAAAACTTAGGTTCCCAGTTTGTAGAAAGGGCAAATTTACTTAATAGCACCTTAAACCAATAAAAGAGGTTCTTAACACAGTACGGCCAACAATTAGGGGAACTCTCAACAGAAAACCCCAACCTTGAAAAACTCCTTAGCAAAAAGAAAGGAAATCGAAAAAATCAATTTGCCAGTAACGAAATTGGAACAGTAGAATTTAAATTAAAAAAATTTCTCGGTATATGATCTCATTTCTCTCGAGCAATTGGAGATGGGGACAGATAAAAATAAGAGGGCCCCTGTTGTACAAGGTTAATTTGGTGGGTCATGGGGTTTTGGGGTTCCCTTTTTTCCCCAAAAAAGCAAAAGCCCAAAGAATTATTGGAAAAGTCTTTATTTACCGTTCCCAACATGTTGAAAGACAATCATTGTAGTGAGACAATCCCTTTAAAAGTGGCCATACACATGTCCTTTATGGATAGTTTATGGGCCCCAGAATAATTTCCTCTGATGGACCCAAATAACTTCAATCCAACACTGTTTATGGATGTCATTGAATCCAATGGCTGGATGGTAATGTTAAATGGAAAGAGTTGTCTAGAACTTTTCTCTTTACTCTTAGTTTAGGATGCAGGGCTATGCATATTTGTTGATGAATACACGTAAATGAGAAGTAGAGTGGGGAGGGGGTCCTAATAGAAGGAGGAAATAAGTGAAGATCAGTTAATTTCACCGTAATTGGATTAAGAACCAGTCTGAAGAATACAGAAGGGATGAGATTTCAGCATCATAGAAACTGCTAGCTTAACAGAAAGGGATTAATCTATTGGTCCCTGTCAGCTTGTTGACTAATAACCTATTGATTTATCTGTGATATATGCACCCAGTCCATGCAACTGGAAACTGCTAACTTGCTTGACACCATCAAATTAACTTAATGATGAACGCCCATTTTCTGCTGCCTAAGCTTTGTTGCAATTATTGAGTTAAGTATGAGAAGCTAAAAAACTGTAATTTTAATATTAGATTAGTTTACCATTAACTATAACAGAAAACTGCTCAAACAATCAGTGTGACCTCTCTTAACAGTAGATTTCACAAGCTATGAAAAACAGCTACGTTTTAGTATCAAACAACAGATGTCAGTGGAAATCTTGTTAAAAATTAATTAGTGTCAAGTTGTCTTTCATTTGGTGAAAGTTAAGTCAGTAGGACACAGCCTCGAAGAATATACAATTACTCTTATAACCTATTACATACTGTGATATATAGTTTCTATCTTACAATATAGACAATCTCAAGAGCAATGGTTTGGAGATGGAGCACAGAGTATTTCTATGGGAGACATTGTTTACAGTATGTAGGCATTTTGGATTATATTTTGGATGGTCATGGTTTATCATTGTACTATTGGTAGTAGGGGACCTTGGAGATGGTTCTCATTATAGGTTTAATAGTTGGTGGATGGTTCCAAGAAGACTCTGGACTCCCTACTTTTTGGTTAAAGGGTTGGAGGTTTGGCAGTAGTCTGTGGGAGATTAATCAACTACATAGTTTGTAAGGTTGATAAAATATAGACATCATCCAGTTCAGCTTATTGTCCTGTAGTGTTGATCCAGAGGAAGGAAAAAAAAACATGAGGTAGAAACCAATTGTCCTCATTTTAGGGAAAAAATTCCTGGATCAAGGACCCTTCTCCAGAATCCCGGTTACTATAACTTGTTATATTATTACATCTAGAAATGTATCCAGAACCTTCTCCAGAATCCCGGTCACTATAACTTGTTATATTATTACATCTAGAAATGTATCCGACCTTTCAGAATCTGGTCACTATATCTGTATATTTTTCATCTAGAATGTATCCAGGCCTTCTCCAGACCTGGTACTTAACTTGTTATATTTATTACATCTAGAAATGCATCAAGACCCTTCTCCAGAATCCTGGTCACTAGAACTTGTTATATTATTACATCTACAGTAGAAATGTATCCAGACCCTTCTTGAACTCTGTTAGTGATTTTACCATGACAGTTCCTCTGGCAGAGAGTTCCACAGTCTCACGACGGCTGCGTTCCCACGCACAGGACAAATACCGATCGGTTTGCTGGCCGGTATTTGTCCGGTTTTGCGGCCATCCCCAAAGCCGCTGGGGGGACGGCTTTTCTCCACGATGAGCGGAGAACAGCCCTCCCCCCCTCCCATTGAGGTTTTCATTTTTCTTTTTCCGGGAAAAACCGGGGGAAAAAAAAGGGAACATGTCAATGTTTTTTGGGGGGGGGCCCGGGGGGGGGAAAAAACCGCCGGGCGGAAAGGCCCCTTTTCGGGGGAAAACTGCTGCAGGGGTTTTTCCCAATAAGACAATTGGAAATTTTTTCAGCCGGTTTTTCAGGCGGTTTTAAAAAACGAAAAACCCTTGAAAAAACCCGTCGAAAAACCTTTGCCCCTGGGGACGGCCCTAAAAATCTTCACAGTCTTTTCGTGGGGGCAGGAAAATTTAAAAAAGCTTTACTTTTTTGGTTTTTTCTTTTACCCCATTCCATTTTACACTGAAAAAACCTGTTTGATTGTTTTTGCAGGTCTTTTTGGGTTTGTTTGTAACTAGAGAGGGGGAAAAATTTCCCAAAATTTCGTTTGTTCCTTCGCCGAATTTTCGGAAAAAAAATAATTCGTTCGAATTACTTCGGGACGAATCAATTTAAAAAAATAGTTTTTCCGGGTGCACAGAGCGGGCAGGGGGGCTGTAGAACATTGTGCCATGCTTAAATATGCAGAGGAGTTTGGGTTTGGGTCTTCTTTACAATGTTGTTTTTTAGTTTGCACGCAAAGGGACTGCCGTGGGCCTTTTTTAAAATTTCGCTTCCCCAAAAAAACTAAAAGCGGAAAAATTTTGGGCCCTGATAAAGCCCATGCAAGAGAAAGCTGGAAAAAAAAACCTGAGAGTCAGGTTTGGCAACATTGGGGAAACAGATGTGGACGGGTGACGGCGGAAAGCCCCCCAGAAAGCAAAGAGGTCAGACGTGGCACAATGACTTTTCTGGATTTTCAAAAACGGGAAATAGGCCCGGGAGGGCACAATGAACAGGTGGAGGTCCCCGGGCAGCGCCAGAAGGGAGGTCAGGGGAGTGGCACAATAAAGGGAGTGTGTAGGTAAGGGCCCATCAGACAGCAGCAGCATGAGGTCAGACAGTGGCACAAGGGACACATTTTGGTGTAGGTAACACCCAGCACCCAAACCAGCAGCACCCATGAGGTCGGGACAGTGGCCCAATTTAACCACGGGTGTGGGAGGTCACGGCGCGCCCCCAGCAGCGGGCATGGGGGCAGCCCAGTGGCACAATGACACAGTGTGTGGGTTTTCAGGGGCAGAAACCCCACGGGCGCAGCATCAGGTCAGACAGTGGCACAATGACTTTTCGGGAAAGGTGGAACAAAACAGGAGTAGGCCACAGAGTGGGACAAAAAAACGTTTTGGAGGTCACGGGCAGCAGCCACAGCAGCAGCATGGGTCAGGCGGGTGGCACAATGACATTCTGGAGGTGGAAAAAAAAACGGATTTAGGCCACAGAGGGGGGAAAATTAACACAGTGGGGAAAGGTCACCGGCAGCAGCCACAGCAGCAGCCAAAGCACCCAGCTTGAGTCGGGGAAAGGGGCACAATGAACAGTGTGTAGGGCACGGCAGCAGCCACTCCCCCGGGCTTTGAGGTCAGACAGGGGCCCAAAAAAGGGACACAGGTGTAGGTCCCGGCCCAGCAGCCCGGCCCGCACCCTTGAGGTCACAGTGGCAAAAATGCCCACATTTGTGGAGGGTAACGGAAGCACCCCCAAACCCAGCAGCATGGGGAAAAAGGCCGTGGCACAATGCATTTGGGGGGGGGAAAAAAACGGGAAAGTGGGCCCAAACAGAGTGGGCAAGGGGACACAGTGGGGAGGTCCCCAGCAGAGCCACACCCGCAGCATAAAGGTCAGCAGGGGCCCACAAGGGACACAGGTGTAGGTAAAGGGCAGCACCCACAGCAGCGTTGGGTCAGAGAGTGGCAAAAATGACACAGTGTGTTAGGTAAAGGCGGCAAACCAAAACCCAGCAGTTTGGGTCAGCAGGGGAAAAATTGCACAGTGTGGAAGTCAGGGGAAAGCAGACAGCAGCAGCATGGGGTCAGGCGGGGACAAAAGACATTTGGAGGGTGGAAAAAAAAGGATTTGGCCACAGAGTGGGACAATGAAACAGTTTTGGAGGTCAGGGGCGCAGCCCCGCAGCAGCATGAGGTCAGACAGGGGCCAATGACACGTTTTTAGGTCACGGCAGCAGCCACAGAGCAGCAGGGAGGTCAGGCAGTGGACAAGCTTTCTGGAGGGGGAAAATTTAACGGGGGAAAAGGCCACAGGTGGGGAAAATTTGACAATTTGTGGAGGTCACGACAGAAAGCCACAGCAGAAAGATGAGGTCAGGACGTGGCACAATAAACACAGTTTTTTTAGGTCACGGCGGGCACAATGAGTTAAAACGGGTGGCACAAGGGCATTCTGGAGGGGGAAAAAAAACAGTAGTCGGCCACAGAGTGGCACAATGAAAGAGAGGGAGGTGACGGGGGCCCAGCAGATGAGGTCAGCCCAGTGGCCAATGACATTTTGGGGGTGGAAAAAACGGGAAATTTGGGCCACGGGAGTGGCACAATGACACAGTGTCTAGGTCCCGGCCCAGCCCCCACAGCACCCAGCATGAGGTAAAAAAAAGTGGCACAATAACTTTTTTGGAGGGGGGAAAAAACGGGAAATAGGAAGAGGGAAACAATGACAGAGGGGGAAAGGGGGCCCGGCAGAAAGGAAGAACAGCATTAGGTCAGAGGTGGCACAAT
Source organism: Phyllomedusa bahiana (assembly GCA_025379985.1). Taxonomy (NCBI): domain Eukaryota; kingdom Metazoa; phylum Chordata; class Amphibia; order Anura; family Hylidae; genus Phyllomedusa; species Phyllomedusa bahiana. The sequence goes on along the minus strand of JAODAL010024835.1, from coordinate 33,734 downwards.
GCACAGGGGGAAGGTCAGGGCAGCAGCCCCCAGCAGCAGCATGAGGTCAGACAGTGGCAAAATTGCCCAGTGTGTGGGGGTGGGTGGAAAATACCAGTCCCTGGTAAATGGTTTGGGGGCCCGGGTGGGAAAACGGGTCAGCAGATGTGTGGCATAGGGGGGGGCCCGGGGGGGCTATCAGAATAGTGGTTGAGGCGGGTAGTTTGAACTAAAGGGGAAAATTTCTCACGTTTGGGTGAGGGGAAAAAGGCTGAGCAGTCTACGCCAAAGGGGCTTTGGGTTTTGTGTGGAAATCCTGGCCGATCCACGTTTGATTCATCTTGAAAAAGGTCGTCGTTCCACATTTCCCGGGAAAAGGGGGCCCTTTTGGGGGGTAACGATGGCCCCCCCCGCCTAAAAACCCCCGCTCTGATGCCACACATCGGCCGGGCGGAAACGCTTTTTCCACTGAAAAAACTCGGTTTTTTCGGCCACACATTCCAGTTTGGTTTGCCCATTTAGTCCAGGGGAATTTCAAACCCGGGGTTTGGTAGAGTGTTTTCCAAGTAGGCCCCCCACCTGTTGGTTCAGGGTTTTTGCTCCAAGTCCTGCTGCGGGCTGGTGACTCCCCTTCCTCACTAGGGGGGGGTTTGAAGGAAGATGCTCATCAGTGACCCCCAAAATTTGGTTGCTGTGTTTGGACCCGGGAAATGCCCGACCCCCCCCCCTTCCCCCGGGGCAGCCGGGGGAGTAGTACTTTGGGTGTGAAAAAACCCCGGTCAAAACCCTGTCAGAAAAGGGGAAACGATTGCCGCACATGGGGCAGGGGCCCAAAATGTTACGGAGGATTTCCCTATATTTATTTGAGTTTGTCCCCCCTTCCCAATTTGCCGGGGAAAAAAAGGCTCCCATTTTGGACCGGTAGCGGGGGGGCCAATAGGGGGGAGACCCAAAAAGCCCATCCCTCTCCCGGGATGCTGACATTCGGCTGTCCCCTAGCCGGGAAAAACCCGCATGTTGGGGGCCTTTGGGCAAAAGTGTTTCCGAGGGGCCCCCTCCCTCCACCCTCCACTGTATACTCCCCGGGTGCTTGCGGGTCATCTGCCTCGTCTTCCCATCTCCTTTGCCCCTTCCAGCTGTCCGCTCCTCCCCCTTTTGGTTCAAAAGGGGTTTAAAAAAATCCACTCATTTCCCCGGGACAATGCTTTTGTTTCCAATTTTCCCCCTACTCCTCCTCCATTTCAGTCCCCCCCGGGACTAATTTTGGCGTGGAGGGTGGGCGAAACTTTCTCCGGCCCCGGGCCCAAGAAGATTTTTCTGCATTTGTTCCAGGACAGGATGGTGGAATAAATTTAAATTCATCCTTGGGCCCCTGGCGACTGACAAAAAACGTCCCCTCCGACAGGGCCTCAAAAAAATGGCAGGTCCCACGCATGGGGGGTGCCCCTGGTGCATAAAGTTACACGGGGGGATTTACTTTGTTTTTCTGGAATCATCAAAAAATCTTTAAAAGGCCTTTCTCTTTTTCATTCAGTCGGCCCCGACATGTGGGGGCCGGGTTTTTCCAAGCGGGGGGGAAAACCCATGCATATCAGAGTGTGTTGGGGGGGCCGTTCTGCCGGGGAAATTTGAGGAGGGTTTTCCCCTGGTTTGTATGAATGGAAAAAGTGCATGCACAGTTTCCTGGCCATTTTAAGAATCTTTAAAAGGACCCGGTTTGGAAGGGGACTTCGGGAAAACCTTTTCCCAACCAGATCGAAAACATGCCCCTTGCGGGCGGGGGGGGGACCATCCCTCCTGGGTTTTGCGGCCCCCGGACCCCATGTTCCTCCCTTTTGTCCGGAAACCAGGGTTTCCCGGATTTGAAGTTGGCCCCGGGAAAGCCCCCCATCGTTTCTTGCTGCATGCGGGGGAGAAATTTCCCTTTTTTTCCCCCCTGTGTAAATTCTTTCCCCCCCGAGGCAACCCAAAGGTGTAAAAACTGCGTGAACCCTGTCCCCTCCACTTGGGGTATGATGGGCAGTACTTGTGGAGGCTGAGTTTGGTGGTGGGGGAGGAGGGGGCGGACTTTTGGGGGCAGGAGCCGCAGTTTGAAAAACGTGGGAGGGGGAAACCCGGGGTCCCCTTTGCCCAAGTTGTTGGGGGTCCCTGGGCCAGAACCCCACATTCCCCCAGTGGGCCGTAAAAGGACTTGTATGGCCCTGACCGTGGGTTACAGTCCAGACGTCCTTTGTGCCTTGTCCCTTGGAAAAAAAACTGATAAGCTAAAGGGGACTGGCCCCCCTTTTCTGTTTACATATTTATGAATTGCTGGTACTGCCTTTTTGGGAAAAAGAAAAGGCTTAAAAATTTTTCCATTCGGCTGGCCAACCCATTAGTAGCGGGGAGCAGGGCATTGGCCCGGGAGAGGATGTAAAAAAGAGAAACAGCCCCCTTCTGGGGAGGTGGTTTGGGGGGAGCCTTGACGGGCTGAAATGGCTTGCGTGCCACGGGCGTTTGTGTTTCTGCTTTTGCTGGGGGGCCCGGAAAGGATGGACCAAAAAATTGACCCACTTTGGTTTTTCCTGGCCCCCCGGTGGTGTCGCTGCATGTTTTTGATGCAGGGCCCCCGGTTCCCAAATTTTTGCTCCCGGGCCCACCCCTTAAACTTTTGCTTACAGATTCAACATAACCCATTTCGGCTCCCCCGGTTTTCTTAGCAAAAAAACTCCCACACCCCCGGTGTATGGGGGATTTTCCCAAAAACGCTCCCCCACTGAGTGACTACTGCCCCCCGTTTCCCTCGGGAGCCCCTTGCCGTTACTTTTTTGGGGACCTGCGAAGGGGGGTTTTTTTAAAAGGGGATTTCCGCTTGGCTCCCCAAACCTCCCCACGGGTCTATCCTGCGATCAGGGCCCACCCACGACTATTGCTGGCTGCCCCGCTGCCTGAGCACAAGCTGGCCCTTTTTTTTCCTGACGTGAGGGAACCCCTTGCCAAAACTGGCCCCCAAGTCCCGGTCGGTACATCTAAATTATTTGTGTTTAATTGTCACTGCTTTTTCCTCATCACCGGTTTTGGGTATGCAGAGGCGGGACCCCCCCAAAAACAGGGACCTTCCTGCCACTCTCAATTTCTATGCTTTCCCGCCTACTGCAAAAACCCGGGGTTTTTTGGGCCCCCATTTTTTGCTGACAAGTAGTTTGCTGAGGGCCCCCCTCAAATTGTTCACCCCTCGCTATTAGTGGCGTTTGACCCCGGGCCCACAAAAAGTAGTTTCCGGGGCTGGGGGGAACCGGAGGGGGAAGGGAGGGGGGGGTTTTTGGGGGACAGGGAGGGCCGCTGACCCGCCCCCGGGCCATGCCAATAAGGGTTGTGTTTTGACGTTCCCACCGCTTTGGGGGCTTTGGTTGTAGTGTCTCGGGGAGGGAAAGTGGTTTGGACCTAGCAAAAATTTTAAGAACCCTTGGGTTGCTGAACAAACCCAGGGCCGCTGAGGGCCAGCGGCAGTTTGGGCCTAAACCGAGTGCCCCCAGCTGCGACTTTCCCCCTTGCTGTGTTGCACCGGGCCCCCTGGAATTTTTGTCCCTCTCCCAACTCGAGGTAAAGAGCCTCCCAACCTCTCTGTCTGACATACGTATGTTCAAAAATTGTACAGGACACTTTTTTGAGGGAAAGATATCTGTAAAATTGATAAATCCCAAAACCCGGGTTTTTGAGGGAAAAATGAACCCCAGAAACAAGTTGGAAAACCCTTGGATAAAAAATTGTCCCTCCCAAATGGGCAGGAAAAAAGACTTGTTGTGCCTTTTAAAACCTGTGTTTTTTACTAAATTTAAAAAAAGGGCCCCAAACAGGTTTAAATTAACCTCTGGTATAAATTATGCTCCCAGAATTTCTTTTGGGGGTTTGAAAAAAAAGGGTTTATTTTAGGGGTTTAAAAATGCGAAAAAGGGTTTAAATTTAAACCCCTGGTATAAATTGAGCAAAAAAATTTGAAAACCCACAAACTACAAGCTTTTGGGCGTTTTAAAATTGCGTGTTTTCTGCCAAAAACAAGAGATAAAAATTTTTAATTAACCTTTGCTTTTTGAATTAGGCTACGGGAAAAAATGTATATTTTTTGGCGGTGAAAATGAGGGGTTTTTTGGGAGTAACCACGTTTGAAAAACAACGCTTAATTAACCCCTGGATGAAAAATTGCCCCAAAAAGAATTGAGCCCCCCCCAAAACTTTTTGTTTGGTAGGGGTTTTAAAATTGCTGTGTTTTTTCCGCCACACAACAAGAGAAAAAAAATTTTGTAATTAAGCTTTGTTTGTGAATTTTGTACGGGAAAAAATTTGTTATATTTTGGTGTTAAAAAAAGGGACGGTTTTTTGGGATTTTCCACCAAGCTAAAAAACAACGCTTAATTAACCCGGGAAATGTAAATTGCGCCAAAAAAATTGGGGCCCCCACAAATTTAGTAGTTTTGGTGGGTGTGTTCCCCAATGAAGTTTTTTTTACGCCACAAAAAGAGATAAAATTGAAAATTAAACCCTTTGCTTGTGAATTATGTACGGGAAAAAAATGTTTATATTTTGGCGTTGAAAATGACGGTTTTTGGGGTCACCACAGCGAAAAAAAACGTTTAAATTAAACCCCCCTGGAGTAAATTGGGCCCCTAAGAATTGAGCCCCCAAAAAATTTATTTAGTTTTTGTAGCGTGTTACAATTGGGTGTTTTCTACGCCCCCCACAACAACAGAAAAAAAAATGAAATTTAACCCTTTTGTTTGGGTAAAATTAGGCTACGGAAAAATGAAATATTTTTTTGGCATAAAAAATGACGGTTTTCCTTGGGATCACCACGCTGAAAAAAACGCTTAATTAACCTCTGGTTTGAAAATTGGGGCCAAAAAAAATTTGGGGCCACCAAAATTTTAAGTAGTTTTGTAGCGTGTTACTTTGGCGTGTTTTTTACGTACAAAACAAAAAGATAAAATTGAAATTTAAACCCTTCGTTTGGGAAAAATTTATGCTTCCCGGGAAAAAATGTTTTTTTTTTTGGTGTTAAAAAATAAACGGTTTCTTGGGGTCCCCCCGCTAAAAAAACAAGGGGCTTAATTAACCCCGGGAAAGGAAAAATGGGGCCAAAATTTTGGCCCCCACAAAACTCTAGCTTTGTAGCGTTTTTTACAAGGTGTGTTTTTTACGCTACACAACAAGAGATAAAATTGAAATTTAAACCCTTTCGCTTTGGTTTTCCCTGTTACAGGAAAAAAGTATTTTTTTTTGGCATTAAAAAATGAGGGTTTCTTGGGATCCCCCACAGCTGAAAAACAATTTTAAATTTAAACCCCTGGATGAAAAAATTGCGCCAAACTATTGAGCCCCCAAAAAAATACTGCTTTGAAAGCGTGTTACAATGGCGTTTTTTTTTAGCTACAAAACCCAAGGGGATAAATTTTTTAATTAAAATCCTTCGCTTGTAAAATTATGCAAAAGGGAAAAAATTTGAATATATTTTGGCGTGGGGAAAATGCGGTTTCTTGGGGGTCCCCCCCCCTATAGCTGAATTCAAGTTAAATTTAAAAACCCCTGGATTTTAAAATTGGGGCCAAAAAATTTGAGCAGCCAAAATTAAAATTTTGGTATTTGTATTGAAAAAAAAACGTGTTTTTTTAAAAATAAATAAACGGAACTGGCTTAGATCCCCTTGGATATTCAATGCGCTTGAGAGTTAGGATTTAAATGTATATCGTTTCAGGGGACGCACACTGGATTCAAAACCCAATCCCAAAAAAAAATCAGAAATAAAACGTTAAGAAAAGGGCAGTCTCTGGACAAGCTGAGAAACCCCACAAAATTTCACTGTATAAAAAATATTTCCCTTCAGTAAAAAACAGTTCCGGCAGCACCTTCCCTGATCAGTAAGTAGGAGGGGTTTTATGAGCCCCCAGGGGTCGCGCCCGGACCTTTTTTATAGTGGGGGGGTGACGTCCAGAATCCCCCCGGGGGTCTCTGTTTTGGCTTTTTCCCCATACAGGGTCATGCAGGCTATCCCCTTTTCTTCCTCCCAGAGTGCTTTCCCCAAATGAAAGCGCCATGTGCTCGCGGGCCTTTTTTTCTCTGTTTGTATATTTATAAATCCAGTGGGGAAAAAGTTTTTGGGCCCAGTCCCCCAATTTTTGCAAGTTCCCCCCCATTTAAAAAAAGATGGGAGGGGCCCGAAAATTGACTCATAGGTTGGGGGGGGAAAATTAACTAAAAGAGAAAAAAATGGGGGAAAAAAAAACCCCCGGGAAAACACTTTGTTGTTTTGGGAAAAAGAATTTTTTTGAAAAATTTAGGGGGGGAAAAAAAGTTTTTGGGGCCCCTAAAAAACAAGCAAGATTTTGGCTTGAAGCCCGTAACTTCTTTTTTAAAGGGGAAAAACTCTGTCCTCCCTCATTCCCCTGTAGTAATGGTTTCCTGTTTGAATTTTTTATAAAGTCAAAAAGACCCCTGCCCAAAACCCAAAAAAACAGCCCAAAAAACTCCAAACCCCAATATGGTAAAGCCCCAAAGAGTTGTTAAAGGGGACACCAGAAAAAAAAAATTGTAGCCCTGCCCCAGGGGGAAAAAGACTAAATTGCAATAGGCAAGCAGTTGGTATGGGAAATAAAATGGGGGGAGCAATAATTGAAAAATTAAAAGGGCCTTTACAAGACCATGATAATTCCCTCCTTTGGGGCTCCAGGGAAAGATTTCCCCCCATGAGGTCAAAAAGATCACAAAAACCGGTGAGCAAAAATCTAAAAACCCTCACGGGGGGACCTTGGAGGGACCTGCAAAAGAGCTGGGACCAACCGAAAACCAAAGGGTACCATCAGTTACACATTTTTGCCATCGGGGGACAGATTTTGCATTTTGCAGATGTTTCCCCTGTTTAAGCCGTACATGTTGGGCCTTTGAAGTTTGCAAAGGACCCATTTGGATGATCCAGAAGAGCATTGGGAAAATGTCTTTATGGTAAATGAAACCAAAGTAGAACTGTTTGGTAGAAAACAAAACTCGTTGTTTTTGGGAGAAGACGGGAATCCCTGGGGTTGCATAAAAAAAAACCCCAAATCTATTTTTAAAGCGGGGGAAAGGAAAAACATGCTTTGGGGCCCATATCTCTGAAAAAAGGCCCCGGATGACTGATTTTGTACATGAAAAAATGAAGGGGGGTCATGTATAGGGAAAATTTTGAGTTAAAATCCCCTTTCCCATCAGAAAGGGCATTAAAGAAAAAGGGGGTGGGTTTTTTCAGGATGAAAAAGATTCCAAACAAAATTTTCCAGGGCAACAAAGGAGTGGCTTCGTAAAAAAACCCTTTTCCCAAGGCCCTGGGGGCCCCTAGCCAATTCCAGACCCTAAACCCCCTAAAAAAACCTTTTTGGAGAGAGTTGAAAGTCCATGAAAACCCAGTGAAAGCCCCCAAAAAAAAAAAAAAAAATCACTGCTTAGAGGAGATCTGCAGGGGAGGAAGGGGCCCCAAAATTACCAGAAAACAGGGGTGCCCCCAACCTTGTGAAGACTTACGGGAAAATTTTTTGCCCTTCTGTCTTCCCAACAAGGATATAGAAAAAATTTTGAGATAAACTTTTGTTTTTCCCCCCAAAAATATTTAAATTTACCACCAAAAATTTGCAAATTAAATTTTTTTTCCCCAAATCAGAAAATTGGTTTTTTCTGGTTTTTGCTTTTCATTTTTTCTCATGTTTAGGTCGACCTATGATGCCCAATTCCCGGCCCTCTCTCATCTTTTTAAGGGGGGAAAATTTTGAAAAATTGGTGGCTGACTAAATACTTTTTTCCCATGTTTTTAAAATGTGCCGTGGGGGTTTGTGCGGCCCCCTTTTTTAAAAACCCTTGTTCCCCTTTGGTGGTCCCCTAGGGACACAGGCAAATGTCAGGGCAAACAATAGGGGGACAGTTTGAAAAATCGGAAAGTCGAAGCTCCTTTTTCACGTTTTTTTGCCGGGAAAAAAGGCACCCGATGTTGCCGGGTGTTTGAAATTTGGCCCCTCAAAAATTTTTGTGAAAAATTCGACGCCCCCCGGCCCGGGCCCGATCACATTGAACTAGGTTGCCTGTCGGGGCTGTAATGCCCCCTCCCCTTTTCCCAAACCAAAAATTCATACAGGGCGTCGGAGTTTTTTGAATTGGGGGTGCACCCCGCCACAAAATCCCCAAAGCCCCCCCCCTTCATTTTGGGGTTTTTTACAAAGTGGGGGAACCCTTGGCCTAACAACACATTGGGTGCGTCCGAAAGGGGGAGGCCGGCACAGTGAGGCACATTTTTCCCCGGGAAAAAATTTGTGAATGCTCCAATCATCAGCCCCATATTTGTGCGTTTGAACCCAAGTTACCCTATCGGGCCAACCCTGGGGCTACTTAGGCCCCCAGGGGGGGATGTATAGATTTTCCCCCACGGGGCTGTTCAGGAGCGGGGAATCCCGTTTATTGTTGGAACAGTGGTTTTGTTTAAATGTGGGGGGGGGTCAGGGGCCCGGCAATAAAAGGGATTAAATGGAGGGGTTTTCAGGGGTTTTCCTCAGCCTCCATTGTTCGTGGGGGAAAATGCCCCTGGGAAAGGGGGGTATAAAGTACGTTTTTTCCCCTTGGGGACGTAGGGTTAGACAGCAACAATTTTGGGCCCTTTGCTGAGGGTTAGAAAAAATCCCCCCCCCCCACCCAAAAAGACAGTAAGAGGTTTTTAAGGGGGTTTGGGGGAACTTTGCTACAAGTTTTTGAATGTGTTTAATTTTACAAGTTTTTTTTTTTTTTTGTGGTTATTTTTAAAACTTTTTTTTTTTGTGTGTTTTGCTTAGAAAAAATAATGAAGAAGAATGAATAAATTTGAAGTTTTTAAATTAAATTTGTACCCCTTGGACCTACCTTTGGATGGTAACAAATTAACTTGCAGATGTAGCCAAGTTTAGCGTGATGGTGGTATCTGCTCTTATTTCCAAACAAAGGTCATTTAAAAGGTAGAGATAACATTCTGTATTGTAATATCACGGTGTGTTATCTATCAAATTAATCTTACAACACTGTAGTTGCATTCAGGACTTGGAGTATGGCCTGCACATTTTTTAAAACCAAAAGGGGTTTTTTAAAATTAGGGATCAAAAATTCCATAAGGGGCAATTTTTAAATTTTTTTGAAAAAAAAAAACCCAAATAAAAAAATAAAAATTTTTTCCAAAATTTCAGAGTCTTTTTACATCCTTTTTTTTACCCAATGGGGTTTTTTTTGAATTTCCCCTCCAAAAAAGTCCAATTTAATGGGCAAAGCTGGGGTTCAAAAGCTCAAATTTCCCCTCCCCTTGAAAAAAACAGGCGCCCGAATGATGCCTGTTTTTTAGGGGGGTTTAGGAATAAGAATTTAAAATGGTTCTTTTCAAAACAACCCTTTTGGTAGATTCTTTTTTGGGTTTGGGAGTAGGGGGTATATAGCCCAGTATATAAAAAAACAGTTTGGGCCCCTTTAAAGGAGAATTATTTAAAATAAATTAAAAACTTACCGTATATTTTGCATAGTCTAACAAACTTAATATTTAATTTGTTTTACTTGGGTTAATAAATTACTTCTACCAGGGCACAAGAAGTGGCTCCGGGATCCATTAAAGTTCCTGGTGAAATATGTTTACATTGTAGTTGTAGAGATGGAGTTGTAACCTAATGGTTTCTTAAATGATTCAGGGCTTGGTCCAAAGCTAACATTATTGTTTTGATGAATAGGTTTCCTTTTTGAAGCTTTGTTGAGTGATTTCTATGTTTTTATTTCTTTATTTTTCTAATTCATCAGCTTTAATATCTACAATTTAATGGCAATCATGAAGGCTACGCAAGGGAAGAAAAGAGCTTGTAATGTATTTCAGTACTCTGTAGGTTGTCTCTTATGTTACTAATATCCTACTACTATTGGCAGCAGATGTCCATTGCGTTAACATTGAATTACTGTGAGTTTTTAGATCTATACCAAGACACCACTCAGGGTAGTAGAGGGTGATGGGTGGTCAGTAGTATTGACTTTTATGTCATTTTATGCAGATGAGACTCAGTTCTTTTTTACTACAATATAAGCAAGTAACCAATATTAAAAACAGGGACAACATGTCTGAAAATTGGTGTCGGCGCAGCAGTTTTTAGGTGCATTTAATTAGTATAAAGAGCACATGAAACTACGATACTTTAAAAATTCTGGCATCAGGTATACATGCATAGTAAATTTAATGCGCTTAAAAAGGCGAATTGTGCAATTAGCTTTCAACATGAAGGATAGGTAATTGAAGACTTTTTCTAAAAACATTGGTTAATATGAGATAAGAAATATGTTATGTGCTTTGAGTGCACACAGGTTTCTATGGTTCCCTGCTTCCCTGTCAATAACTCTATTATCTGATTAGAGCAGAGAGCTTAGAGCAGGGAGTGATGTCACCCCATGCATGGACTGAGCACCAGGGTAAATTAATTATCTCTAACAAGATTACAGATAAGCCATTGTTTTCAGTAAAGAGCACATGTCTGTTGTGTTTTCTGAAGAGATGACATCGACTGCACTTGTGAATGTAATGGCTAGGCTACTTACAGAGGTACTAGATATGCTAATCACTGCTATAGAACCACCCATAGCCTGAGGAGACAAAGTGAATGCAAAACTGTTTGTGAGTCAGTGAAACAGCCTAGTGAGAAAATCCCTTTAAGATGAGGTTAAAACAAAAGATTGAAGTTCATCCGTGGTTTTTGAGATTTTACGCCATATGAATGACAAATTGACTATACATATTATTATACAACATTCTAAATATAGTTGCAATTACAGTGAGAGAAAAGGTTTACCATTTTTAAGTTTCACTGTGTTACTTTTTTACTATTGGCATAGCTATATGAAGATTTTTTTGTGGGAGGAGATGTAATTTTTATTAGCACAATTTCAGACAAAATCATTCATTTTTGTTCCCTTTTTGAGAGGGAAGGTGAGGAAAAAAAACAGAATTTTATCACAGTTTTTTTAGATGACTATAGTTGTGACACCAATTTTGTAGAGCTTTTTTTTCTTTAGAATTTTTCCCATAATAAAATATTTTGTAAGACGACAAGTCCTTTCTTTTACATGCAATTGTTTTTTTCCTTTTTTCTTTGTCTTAATAGTGGACATGCACATACTGTTTTTCTGACCCTACATTTCTAAGATATACTAGAATGTAAGCATTCATGCAGAATCCATGTAGATATAGAAGGTACACACTGTACACAAATGTATGCCAATCACAACAATTTAGCAAAACTGCAGAAGCATCATCTAATTTGTAAGAATTCCCCAAAAGATGATGTGGATGCCATTCTGTATAGTGTCCAATAGATCTTTGATTTTAATCTAAGACAGCACCATCTAATGGTATAATAAAAAAAACTATACTCTTATGCTGCTCCTAATGGCTTAGCAGGACTGCATTCATGCAGAGTTCTGTACCTGACAGCACCATACCGTGGAAGAATAAAAAACATGACAAAGCTATTACAGACAATCTGCTCTTATATATAAAGATTGCAATACTTCTGTATTCTGCAATATGTTGTGCCCTTCAGTATTACAGTGAACTTTCATGGTGCAGAGCAGGAGCAGGTAATCTTAAAGGGGTGTTCCAGAAGTACAAAGAGCTCATCAGTCTTTCGGGGAAGATGAACCTACTTGTTCAAGCATTGCTGCCAGACCTGGTGATCTTAATGATATCAATGTTAATTTTTCACACAACGCAGCAGGACCGTCTTGCTGGATGTGACCGCTGTGGCCTGTGATTGGATCCAGGGTCACAGGAAGAGTTAAAGGGGTTTTGCCTCAAAGTAAAATTGATGTGGGAACTTTGAAAATTAAATAATAAACATTTTCACCATTCATTATTATTAAAAATTCTGCACTGTTTTTGTTTTAGCTGCTCCCTTAGTGATCCATTGTTTACAGCTCATCTCCAGGGGATACGACCGGGGCTAAGAGCTCCACAGTCCTGGTCACACATGCTCAGACATGACCTCTCTTCTCAGGTAGCTACTGAGTGTTCAAACCCCGGGTGCTGTCATTCCACTCCTTTCTTTTGGCCTAGTTAGTAATAAGTCAAACAGTGCAAATAAAAAAAAAAGAAACCTCAATGAGGTATGTACATTGATAAAGAGGAAAAAAATCCACAGGTGAAGTTCCTGCAGGGATTTGAACCAAGACCCTTGTGCTGTAAAGCAAAAATGTTACCTCCGAGCTACAGTGTACCTACTTACAATTCTATACATAAACAGACCTTTCTTTGACTAGAGAGAGTAAAAGGCATGGTGATGTCATCCTGCAGGGTCACATGATATGCAATTCAAACAAATCACACACACCCCCTTCGGAGCACACAGAGCTGAAGAGCTGGATGCAGGAGGTATGAAATGAGATTGTGACAAAACCCCTTTAACTACCGAGATTGCAGGGACTGACCACAGAGTTGGAACAAGAGGGTTTAAAAGCTAAGGTTTTTACTTTTTTTTTTGCATTTGTAATCATTCCCAATGGACTGATGAGTTGTTAATGCTTTTGAGTTCGCAATTAGCTTTTCCTTTGGAGTCTAAAATTTAATTTTAAGCTTGATTTTCCCATTTCTCTCCCATTGTCATGTTTCAAGCAAAAACACAGATGTCAGAAATGTTTGTGCAAATATGTCGTAATTCAAAGATTAAACATTTTGTAAAAAAGTCATAAATATGGGCCTTTACCAGCAAGCTATAAGGCATTTGTGTCAAACCCCAAGATTGCTGGACAAATCTTTATTTTATGTGGCCAGCGAGAGCTTAAATGCAGGGATGAACTAGTTCTAGATACAAATGGATTGGCACTCTAATTTCCTCACAGGAGACAGCCACTGTTTGGCAGAGGCGGTGGCATCAGCATAAGGAGTGGACGCTATACTGGATTCAAATCTCCAGCGCAGAGGCATAACTTGGCCCTAGTGCAAAAATGTGAAATGGGTCCCCCAGCTACCATGTGACAGTTACAATGCTTTGTCTCCCTATGTGACAGGGCCCCGTCAGGCTATAGGGGCCGGTAGCAGCTGCTACGCCCCTGCTCCAGTGTGCACCTCCACACCGCTCTATTCAGTAACTCACAGGCAGTAGCATGGTTCAGATAGCCCTAGCTTGGCACCATATCCACCATCAAAGGCCCTCTAATGGCTCTTGGAGGGCAATCATAATATCGACAAATCAGTTTTACACCCCTGCTATACGGGATGTCGATGGGGCCGAGCACTGAACTATTACCCTTTGCAATTGCATTGTCATACAGGCTATCTGCTACTGCTACTCAGGGGAGCTCATTGCAAGGAGATATGTACAAATCCAATTGAATTAACTACAAGCTGTACAAATCCATAAGCAGTTATCTCCTGTTAGCGGTGACTGCATGAAAGAATTATAGTGTTTAAATCAGTAAAACAGATAAATTATGAAATTACGTTCTATTATTGTATTGTTATATAAATGTTAGATTATATGCACTAAAGACCTTGAAGGGGAATAGTGAATAACCTGTGTAGAGACATAGCACATTTGGCTTAGCTCTGAATTGGGAAAGAAGCCTAATATGAATTTTGCTATGGAGCTCTATAAAGTCTGCAAATGTTCCTGGCGTGGCCACCTGTTTCATTCTGAGGCTTTTACTTCCCAGCTAATGTAATACAACACAAAAAGTGTTCATAAGAGAGAAGTTGCCAATGCACTATACTATACACTCTATACTATACACTCTATACTATACTATACACTCTACAGTACACTACACTGTACCATACTATACTATACACTCTACACTGCACTATACTATACACTCTATACTATACTGTACTATACTATACACTTTACACTATACTGTACTATACTATACAATTTCAAACACTATACATTTCAAACACTACACTACACTACACTAATACTAAATTACTAAAACTTATACACTCTACACTACACTATACTACACTATACACTCTACACTACACTATACACTCTACACTATACTATACACTTTACACTATACTGTACTATACTATACACTCTACACTACACTATACTATACTATACACTCTACACTATACTATACACTCTACACTACACTATACACTCTACACTACACTATACTATACACTCTACACTATACTATACACTCTACACTACACTATACTGTACTATACACTCTACACTATACTATACACTCTACACTACACTATACTATACACTCTACACTACACCATACTATACACTCTACACTAAAATATACAATACACTCTACACTAAACTATACCATACTATACTATACACTCTACACTACACTATACTATACTATACACTCTACACTACACTACACTATACCATACTATAATATCCACTCTAAACTACACTTTAATAAACTATACTACACTATGCACTCTACACTATACTATACACTCTACATTATACTATACTATACACTCTACACTACACTATACTATACACTCTACACGACACCATACTATACACTCTACACTATACTATACTATACATTCTATACTATGCACTCTATACTATACACTCTTTACTATACACTATACTATACTATACACTCTACACTACACTACACTATACTATACACTACACTATACTATACACTCTACACTACACTATACTTTACTCTACACTATACTCCCAGATCTTCCCTTTCAGAGGTTATTTTCCAAGTCCTCTTGCCATTGGCTTGATCTATAAACCAGCTGTAATGTAATTCTCCAGGTTCTGTCTGCAAACTGGCTGTGTCTGAGATAGTCTGCGGTTAGTATGACTCGGGCAGCAATCTGCAAGCTGTGACTGTACAGTGGCTAAGAAGGAAATGTGATCATATGGATGGATAGAAAAACTGGATGTAACCTTTGTGGTCTGGAATAAAAGAGCTCTACATAATTCAAAGCCTTGGAGCGACTACAAGAGAGGAATCTACATAACATGTTACTTATATTAGACGGGATACTGTAAAATTTACTTTCATAGCCACGTTAATGAGGGAGAAGAAACTAGCTTCTTCCCTGTATTTAAAGGCTATGCTCACTCTCATAACTATTGGCCTTTTCTGGTTTTATGCTTCTAAAATTAAAAAAATTAAACATTGCAACAGTCTTGATAAAAATCCCTATATTGATGTGTCAGCAGCTCCTATGCAGATCTATGGGTCCTTATGGTTCCAGACTGTAAACAAACTCTATGTAATCTAATCCTGCAATCATACACCTTTCTAGTGATGGGTCACGTATGGTTATGGTTTACAGCTTACCTTGGGAACACAGTCTAAGAGACTGTTTTCTTCAACCCTAATGGAGTGTCTTCACCTTTCCTTCAGACAGCTTCAGGCTCCCACTTCCTGTTCATGCTGTGGGTGGTCCTACAGCAGTGACTGACATTTTAGCTCTGCTTTTCCTAGCTGGCCAGTTAAAGAGACTTTGGTGATAGGGAGCTTATGGCCACATATTTGTTAGCTACATAGTTAGCACGGTTGAAAAAAGGCATATGTCCATCAAGTTCAGCCAAGGGTGAGAAAAATGTGGGTGAAGGGAGGGAGATTTTTAATCTTAGTTAACCCTTCGGATGAAGAGTTGGAACCTATAAGGCAAGAACAAATCTGCCCTAAATAAGTATTTAATTTCTGCTCCCAAAATTGTCATCAAACTGGATCTAGAATTTGAAACGGCTACATAGGTATTCATATATATTTTTATTTTTATTTTTAAGGTAGTTATCTAAGCCTTTCTTCAAACCCTCAACTGTTCTTGCTGTGATCAGCTCCTTGAGCATAACAAAGTCCTGTGCTGCCAAAAAGACAGGGTAAAGACGCCTCTGCAGACTTGTATGAACTAAATTGACCAATTGCTCAGGAATTGAGTGTTTATAAGAGCATGGTGGCTCAGTGTCAACACTGTTGCATTGCTGCGCTAGGGCCTTGGGTTCAAAACTCACCAGTGGCAATATCTGCATGGAGTTTGTTTCTTCTCCTGTGTTTGTCTGGGTCTCTTCGGGGTAATCTGGTTTCACTCACACTCCAAAAACATACAGATAGCTGAAGTCAGGGTCTATTGATGCACACTAGCCTTTTGTGAAGCCAAGAGGCAGCTGAAGAACTAATCTTTCAGACACTCGGAGTGCTTGGGCACAGGCTGTACTATGGGTCCATCAGCACACAGTGGCCCTTTAAGATGCAGGGGTCTAAAACATATGTGCAATCCATGGAGCAGGTGGTGAAAAACAGCAGAGGGGCAGTGGAGAGTATGCTGAGTGCAGACCATGGGGATGGTTATGCTGGCATATTATTTCAACTCCCCTCCATCTGTCCCATTCTTTTTGCTAGCAAACAGTACATAGCATTAAGTATGGGACAGATGAAACAGAGATATAATATATGAATGAGTACTCCAGTGATGAACATTTATCATCTATCTACACGGCTGGTGGTAAATGTTAGATCATTTATTTATATACTATAGAGTTGTGTAAAGCAGCTAAATCCAAAAAGAATCCATTCCTCTACAACATAATTTTTAATCTAGTCCTCTTAAAAACAGTACTTCCTAAAGGATATACACAAACCAATGTACATAAGGAATATCCATGAGTGGAAAATAGAGAGGAGTCGTCTGTGTCTACTTTTCCCTCCGAGACTCAACCCTCTGCTGATCCTTAGCGGGGCACCCGCCCTAAAAAGGACGACCCCGCACCAAACTCTCCTCTATTAAATCCTATATCTGGCACCTATACTTATTCCAATCAAATAGTTGCTCCTTTATATAGGATTTACACAAGAAAATGCTTGGTCACCCCTATCTCCTTCCTGTGACCATCCCAGTTTCTGGATGTCCCAGCAGATCCTGGTCTAACAACTATTACCTATCCCATGCATCACTAACTTATATATTTATATGGACCACTGGATAACAACACATTTTTGTGTGCTCTGATGTAGATACACTAAATATTTTCTGCTTAAATCTCTGCAGTAGACTATTTTAAAGTCTTTGTTCCCATTAGACTCTCAGGTTTCAATAGGATTCATTATCAGATGCGCTATGCACTATTTCTTTACTTTCTAAGGTGCTTGTGTTTCTTCTTTTTTTCCCTTTGACATTATGTTTTTGCCTCCTACATTCCATTTCTACTTGCTTGAAACTTGTTCGAATGATATTTGCATCCAAGGATGTTATCAATATCTTTCCCCTCTCCAGCATTTTATTCCCGCCTGCAACGCAGGCATAATGAATAGAATGAGACATGAGCTCAAGAAATGTTCAAATCTCCACACGAGGTGGTTAGAATGCTAAGACTGGAGAGCACAGCTACTCACAGATGAAAGACTGACAGGCTCGTGCTTCTCCATTTGCTTCATCCCCCTCCACTTTCTTGCTAATGTTTTCCTGCAGACATATTGAGCAGTACAGAGAAAACCCACAGGACCTGCAGATGGTATTGTCCTTGCATTGAAGAGTTATTAAATTCTTAAGGTCACCATAAAAGAAGATTTCCATTAAATTGAGTTAATAAAAACATCGGGCAAAGGTTTTCTGAAAGCGCAGATGTCAGAGCCACGAGGGGCCCCAGATCCCTGGACAGATTCAGGGAAAAGAACGAAATAAACACAGTTTTAAAGCAGTCGCTGTCTTAACTCATAGAAAAAGCAAGGCATGTTAATAACTAACACATGTACATAAGTCCTGCTAAATCAGCTAATGCGGTTGTACATACACTATGGTAACATGTATGTAGGGGGGCTGCGCCAGTATACTGGTGTCCTCTCAGCCCAAAAACTGGAACAGCCCTGATTTCTAGATTTCTAATTAGGCGCACTCCAAAATTAGACTCATTCTCGGGTGCCCGCGGTACTTTGTAATGTGCCTGAGATGTGGGGGGTGTTCTGGAGGCAGTGCACTACAACCGTACAAAGCTACACGTTTATGACTGGAGGACAGCAAAACCAGGCGCAAAACATTTAGAACAGGCAGACCAAGTTAATAGTGGTCTACGTGAGCCCGCGTTGTCGTTTTGGAGCTAGAAAGTGCCAAATCTATGACCCGCAGGTTCATAAATTCAGGCACATTCTACACTACTAATGCGTGTGATATAATTGATACCTGGGCGCCAAAATGTATACACTGTATACATGTATTCACTGTGAAATTATGCATCAAGGTGCTCCATTTCGATCTTTAGGTGGTTGTCCCACCATAGACATTTATTAATAATCTACAGGATAGGTGATACAAAGTTACAGTTGAAAAAAGTTAAAATCTCCATCAAGTTCTACCAAGGGTGGAGAGAAGATGAGGATTAAAGGGTTGTCCCATCATTGATCTTTATCACATACCCACCAGATTGGTGATAAAAGTCATGTATGATTGCTGAAGGCCTACCACTGGGACCTCCACTGATCAATAAAACAAGGGCACTAGCCTAAGTCCCCAGTCATTCCTCAAGGTTCCCTATTTAAGCGATCATTGTGGTCCCAGTGGTCAGACCCCCAGAGATAAGACATTTTTTACCTATC
Organism: Phyllomedusa bahiana; assembly: GCA_025379985.1. NCBI lineage: Eukaryota > Metazoa > Chordata > Amphibia > Anura > Hylidae > Phyllomedusa > Phyllomedusa bahiana. The sequence goes on along the minus strand of JAODAL010024835.1, from coordinate 15,182 downwards.
TAGTGGATAAGTAATCAGGGCGACGTGTATGAATGGGGCTGCATCAGAAGTCGGGCGTCTTTTCAGCCCGAAAACTGGCACAGCCCTGTTCGCTTTATTTTTAATCAGACACACTCCAATATTAGGCGCATTACAGGGCGCCTGCGGCACTTTGTAATGCGCCTGAGATCGGGGGCGTGCTGGAGGTGTCTCTCTACGAAGCTACACAATTATAGCTTCAGTACGGCAAATCCAGGCGCATTACTGCTGGAACAGGTAGAGCACTTTAAAAGTGGTTTCCCTGAGCCAGAAGTGTCGCTTTGTTGATAGAAAGCGCTAAATCTATGACCCGCAGAAGAAAAGGTTAAAAGATTCAGGCGCATTCTACACTACTAATGCGCACACAAAAAATGGTGCCTGGGCGCCAAAAATCATACATTTCGCCCTTAATGTGTATTGAGGAATAACCCTTTAAGTCAGTCTACAGATTAATGGGAGTATGTTACCTGAGAAAACCAATGCCTCAAACTAACAGTCCACTGTCTTTAACATTTTGATGGTAGAATGACTCATTGTATGCACTCTCTCACATGTATATTTGACTCAAATCTAAGTGATAAGATTTTGGTTGGTCCAACTTGAATTTTGGTGAAAATAGCCAGAATAATCGACTTTAAAGGAGTTGTCTCACTACAAAGATTAGCTTTCAACAGGTAGGGGACAGTAAGTGAAGACACTTTCCAAACACATTGATTTGTTTATGTTTTTTTCCTTTTTTGCCCACCTTGGCCCCATTCAAATATAATTTTAAGTGTACAACCCATTTACTGGAATGTGTGCCATTAAACCTGTACTATGAAAAACATATAGATCAGTAGAGAGTATTTATTGGGCTAAATAGGCACCAAGGGAGACATGTATGGTCGGGGTTTTCACCCTTTTCTGGCGTAAAATGCGCCTAAGTGAGCGGCTACAATGTCTAATGCACCTAATGAATGTGTTAGGCACATTGTTTGTAAGACCCGACACTTTCTAATGCACCTAACATGAGGGGGTGTTCTAGGGGCGTCACACCACACTCGTAATATTAGACACATATATGAATGGGGTTCAGCAAAACTAGGCGCATTACTGCTTGGACAGGCAGACCTATCTCAATGTGGCCTGAGCCTGAGGAGTTGATGTGGAGCTAGATTTACTGTTAGGCCAATATTTCTCAACTTCCACCAATACAATATAAAAAGTAATTTATGATAATTATCAAACTGTATAAAATTAAATTTTTAAAATTTAACAAAAATGTATATAAAAATGAATATAAAAATATATAATATCCCCAAAAAATAAAAAATATCTCCTATAAAATGTATTTAAATGTAAAAGAATCTAAAACTAATTTTAAATTAAATAACCCACTGATGATGATGTTCAGATTTTGCCATTTTTAATTTTTACTACATTTAATTTGAAATGTATTTTTGCTGCTCTCACCCTTTATTCTACATACAGCAAGAGCCAGCACAGCACAGGTATTGCTGGCATCTGTGGTCCACCAAGCAGGATCAGTCCCATAGTTTCTAGTCACTGACATGCTATTCTAATGACTTCTCTTATTTCCAGCCTATCTATAGCCTTTATACATGTTTGGTGCATTACTAATGTGCCTCAGTTCCGTAATGCGCCAAACACACAAGCGAGGTGCAATGAAATTTAGACGCCATTTATAATCGCACAAAAACCACTTTCATACATTTAGGCGCATGATACACTGAAAACAAGACGCACAATTCACTTTGAAGAGCCTTCTTTCATACATGTCTCCCCAAACCTATCAAGCAGCATGTACCGCAGTGATATACTTGGCCCATCTTCTGCCAGGCTCCTCTAGCTTTAGGCTACATTTATTTGAGCCGTTATTAATAAAACTTCCCCAATATATTTTCTAAAACAATATAAAACAATGTACACAGAGCTCGTTTCATTAAAAGAATTGCAAAAACGAAATTTCATAACTACTAAACACAGCTGCCAACCTTACATGGTATAAAAGTGCAACTTCACATCCAATGTTGTTTTAAAGGCCTGCTGCATAAAGGCTTTGTAGAGCAGCATGTTGTTTTATGGTATTTGACAGAGAAAACAGAATTCAATAGAGTGATGAGTTAAGTTTTTTTTATTTCAATAGCTCTGAAAATCTATTTTTATTGCAACTGATCTAGTAGAGCTGTAATAAATGGCTTGTGAATTTAGAGTGCCTGACAATAACAGGCACAAAATGCCTCTGTAGTATTTTAAAGGGAAAAGTGACCACTGCAAGCAAATACACTGTTACCAAATTATATTACAGTGCAACATATGGTCTGCAAATGGTTTGTATCACAACCAGTGGTTGGCTTCATTTAGAGTCATAAACAACCCCTGACAGAGTATCACAAAAACATGTTTTGTTTCTATTTTAGGCTGGTTATCTCATGCTGCTCATCATGGGATATGAGGAAAGGTAGGGTGGACACATCTGCTCTCATTTGTAGCCTATTTTGGTTGAGTATATCACTAGGTAAAATATAGTTTTACTAAAGCTTATGACATTTGACAAAATTCTACCTAATATCATTATGTATAGGATCTGATTTTAGAATTGGGCTACATCTGTGTTTGGTCCTTGTTTATAGAAGTGCATAAGATTCCTAAAAAGGCCATGCTATAAAAGAGCAAAGCTGAGCTAATTTGTGTCTTGCCAGGCACATTGCTTACTAGACTCCATGGCACATTCTGCACCAAAATCAGCATGAATATACATGATATTATACAGCTATAGAAAGGATTAAATAGGTGTTCTCACCATGCTGTTTCACAAGAGCCACTGCCAGATTCAGGTTCCTACTTCCTGGTTAGGCTTTGAGTGGTTCTACAGCATTGACTGACATTTTAGCTCTACTATTCCTAGCTGAACCTCTAAGAGGAAAATTAGTGATGTAGGGATCTAAACAGCAAGGCAGGAGGCTACAGAGCTCTCCTGGGTTAAAATGTGTCAGTAACATAGATGAACAAGCTCCTGTGTTGCTGATAACAAATTAGAAGCAGTGACGTCACCATCCCAGCCAGGACTGTAGAGTAGAGAGCAGTGGTCAGTAATCTAGGGTAGATTGTGTCCACAAGCAGGAGATAAGATCTTCTCCTAACTCTGAAGAGAAGCAAAATCAGTAAAGCAGTGATTTGGTAATTGGGTATATTTATCGTTATCCAAATATTTGAAGCTAATCAATGAAATGGGAATACTCCTTAAACTTGACAGATCAAGCACCATGATATCATGGCACAGAATGTTATCACAACTGTTTTAATGCTCTTCAATTGCTTTTGTTTGTGATTAAAGAAGAATTAAGAAAGCCAGCAAGCCAAACAAAGGTTTAGCCAAATTTTCCAGAATACATAGTTGTTCAATTTTCATGTACTCCATACATTAACAAAACACATGTGTGTATCCAGGAAACTGTATACTGTATATTGATGTGATTCCTTACCATTTCTTTTGACTCTTTAATAAAGTTAAATGAGTGGCATTAGATGACCAGCTATAATTAAAAAAATATATGATTTAGCAGTAGTCTATTGGGAGTTGTTTATGCTGAATGGGTCATTATATGGCCACCAAGTGGTTGTGAGGTGAATTTCAGCCTGCTGAGGGTTTTGCAAACATGTTACAGTAATGTACAGTCCCTGGGTTATGAACAAGATTTGTTCTTCAGGTTTGTTTTTGAAGTGGTTTTCTCACTACAAAGATAAGCTTTCAACATAAAGGTACGGTTAAATGAAGACTTTTTCTAAATACATTGGTCAATAGGTTTTACTTTAGTCATGAGATAATAGTGTTTTTATGTGCTCTAAAGTGCACAGAGGTTTTTATGGTTACCTGCATACCAGACAGACGTCTACTATCTGATTTGCTGAGAATAGAGAGCAGGGAGTGATTTCATCCCACTCAGGGACTGAAATAGAAGCAAACTAATTATATTTAACAACCTTTGCTTCACTAAACAAAAGGTAAATTTGCTGAAAACCATCTGAAACACCGGGTGAAAACCCTTGCTGTGGGGACAAGCCCTAAAGGTGTTTTCTCATCACAAGCTTTCGCAGACTTGAACTGTTTCCTGTCTCTTACAGCTTCAATCCAGGGGTGTGTCTCTCCTCCCAGCACGCATGTCTTCCCTCACTGAAGACTGGTGATATCATTATTCTGTGTGAGCAATGGAAGGGAGAGGATGTCACAGCTCTGCAGACCTCATGACTGGAGAGTTGTCACCTCCCTCCACAAGCTCCTTGGAACCAGAACACCTGCACAGTTATACATACAGCCTGAACTGATGAAAGAAGTGTGAGAAATGTAAACTGCTCCGTCCTCTGTTATCAGGCAGGATGTAGAGGGGAACAGACTGTAAAAGGATGTATTGTATAGCAGGGAGAGTGAATCTAGCAGCTAGAGACTCAGTAATTGCCCAGATCCTTCACAAAGAGCTGAGAGATGAGCATAGAGGAGCTCGGGCAGCACAGAAAGCAGTTTCACTTTCATTTTACACAGTTCAGAGCGATGCAAGCACAGAGTGCAGGCAGCCAATCACAGCACATGGAGTGTGCCCCATCCAGGGGCCATGTTCCAACAGGGCTGATTGAAATATCAGACAGCTAATCGCACAAAAAGGGGCATGGCCTGACCTCAGGCTGTTGATTCAGCTCTAGACATACACAGATTAGCTCATAGCTGCTTTACTAAATGACCTAGGTAATTCAAACCAATTGCAAAACTGATTGTTTTTACGGTCCCCATCATTACAGATATGATCTTTGTAGCGAGAAAATCCCTTTAAGTACACATCATATATAAGTATGAAATTTGTAATTCTGGGACTGTCTGTATAGAAATTATTTTGTTATAAAATGGAGTCAACATCACAATTCCTGGAAAGATAAGGGTGGACACATCTGTACATTTACAGTGAAACTACAGTGGCTGACCATGGCCTGATGACCAGGTAGGTGCTCTTTAGTGTGTTGTATTGCATTTATGTTGACAGCCCAATTCTTTACAAATCCCTCATTTTGCTCTACATATCTTTTTCTTTGTAAAAAAAAGTAAAGGTTTTTGCATTGACACAATGAATGCTGTTAACCACAAAACTGCCATTTGGACAGTATTCTTCTGAAGATGTGGATGGATATGGTGCGGATCTTTCTGTATACACCAGAGGCTGATGCCAGTAATTAAATTACAGTTAAACACAGATGGTTATTTCACAGCAGGTTCCCATCTCCGAGCCGTGCCTCCTGCCCTCTCCTGTTACAATATGTTGCCTGGTCCCCAATGTGTGCCTGACAGCGCTTATGTGAAAGTGGAGAATTTTTCATCAAGCTTTTCTTGGTAGCTTCTTATCAAGTAAACTCTGCAAATCACCACTTTTATTTTACAAGAGAATTTACAGCGCGAGGAATAAAAGGAATAGAAATGTTCCCACTGAGCTTTCACAAGTGATGTTGCTCTGAGCACTGTACCAGAAACGAAAGTGTGGAGAATGGCAGGACACAGCTGATTATGAGCAGATATTCCATTGTTCATAACCATATAATTGCATAAAATGACCATGTAATTGTGACGCTACCTGCTAATTTCACAAATATGTAGAGTACATCCTTAGCAATTGTGATCGCCTGTTATGGTGGTAACGTCCATTTATAAGCCCTTGGGACTTAGGACAGAGTGCAAATGGCTGTTTTTAGGGTTATGGCCATCCACATGTGCACTATGCTTAATTCTAGTGTAGAAAGTGATGGTTTAGGCAAAACCTCAAAGCAGACTGTGACAGTGATACAAATAGCATTGTGGCCCCATAGCCAGAAAAATATTAAATAATTCATTTAGTTAAAAACGTGCTTGTTTTATAGCTATATACTTGGCTTATACTCGGCTTAGTGACTCGGATTATACTCAAATCACTGTCGGCGCTCAGGCACTGCGATGGTCCATGCACCATCAGGGACACCTCTGCTACATGCGACGACTCAGGGAGCACATATAGCAGAATCCAGAGTAAGCCAACAGCGTCCAGGCGCTGTTGGCGATCTCTTCACCTGTATGTGACTCTTCTGGGAGCGCATTCATGTGCAGATACCACTGCGGAGCAGAAAGCGAGCGCTCCCTTCTCCACAGTGGACTCCGGACAGCCAAAGACTTGCCTATAGGGACATACACCTGCCTATAACCTGCCTATGGGGACATATGCCTGCCTTTAGGGATATATACCTGCCTATAGGGACATTTACCTGCTTATAACCTGCCTATGGGTACATATACCTGCCTATAGGGACACATACCTGCCTATAAAATGCGTATGGGTACATATACCTGCCTGTAACTTGCCTAGGGGGGACATATACCTGCCTATGGGGGACATATACCTGCCTATAACCTGCCTATGGGGGGCATATACCTGCCTATAACCTGCCTAAAGTGGACATATACCTGCCTATAACCTGCCTCTGGAGGACACACACCTGCCTATAACCTGCCTATGGTGGACATTTACCTGCCTATAACTTGACTATGGGATACTAAACTGCCTATGGGACATTAAACTGCATATGTAATTTTATTGGCATCTATTTTTATTTTTGAAATTCACCAGTAGCCACTGCTTTTTCCACCCTAGGCTTATACTCGAGTCAATAAGTTTTCCCAGTTTTTTGTGTCAAAACTAGGTGCATCGGCTTATACTTGAGTAGATACGGTACATCTAAATATGTTTTCAATTTTCTGATTATGGGGTCTATTTGTATGACTAACTCAGTCTGCCTTGAGGTTTTGCCTAAACTTCAATTTTAGCAATAGATACAGTATGTTATGTGTTTGCAGACTAAATAACATGTTCAATGTGACAGGTTAACAGGTTAACGCTAGCTCCACCTACACAAATACACATGTTTGTAATGTAGTGCACTAGAAATAACTGCATTCTGTATTGACATTAAAAACATTTCTTATGTTGTCAGTATACAATTTCTGTAACTCGCAGACCTCCACCCCCCTTTACAAGTGGAATTTGTAACATAGGTCTGTAAAACATCACACAAGTCTCTTTAGACAATTATATTACACCGTTTGTTTGGATATTTCGGTTTCCATCTTCCAAGCTTCCATTTTATTGTGTTTTATGGTCAATTTTGTACATACAAGTGTCATCAATACTTGATGGAAGGCCAAAACCGTATCAGCCCAAACATGCCCTATGACATGTCCACCATCATAAAACACTAGCCAAAAAAGTTCAGAGTTAATTTATCTGTCACCACGGAGGCACAGCCCATGAATGCCATCTAGTGGAGACAGTGAGCAACAGTCCTCATTAAACATCAAGGGTCCACCCGCCTCATTATATCTTTAGTCTGTGATTGCAATCTAATTATCCTGATTAGCTGATGGGAGGTGTGGAACCTGAGATGGTGAGTGGGGGCCTATAAAACAAATTGTCAAACTCAGTTCTTTGTACATAGCTGGGGGTCAATTCTGGATTGAGCTGTGTTCCATCTTTTCATCCTTACCCTGGGATTTGAAACCTGAAGCATTGTTAGTGTTAGGACTTTCTAAGCTTTCTCCCTTTGATTTTATAACTGTTTGCTACATATGTCATATTCATTGTTATTGTATGTTTTTATGCAAGCAATGTATCCCCTTTATTAAAATGACAATTAATAAGATTCGTTCTTGTCGCTGTATGGATCCATTACCTTAAAGAAGTGTTTTTAACTCTGTAGCTGCTGGAAGCAGTGAGGTAACCCGATAAGCGTTTTTAAGTGTTTTTAAGTATCTTTTGGGATCAGAATCCTTCCATCTGATTTCCTTTTTTTTTTTGGAGTATTGAGGAAGGGGGTGGCAGCGGATAATTTAAGGGTGCTGGAACTGTCTCGGGGTGTGATTTATGCTTGATTTGCCACCTGAGCGAGAAGTGCATGCAAGTGGAAATAAATCAACTCCATTACAGTGGCCCCAGTCACTTGCTGGTGAGTGTGTACGTGACAATGTTGTTTTCTCAAGTGATGATGAATTTTTGCAATAAGTCTTATCTAAAAATGTGCTTCTCTATATGTTGTCTCCATGGTTATGGACTATAGCCAATTAATGTCTAGTCTGATCCTACAGTCATGGATCTGTAGATACCCCCTATTATTTCCTAACATAAATTTGATATATTAGTAGGAAGTAAGGGACAGATGGAAGAAGCTATAACCAGAGGATGAGTCCTGCTTGTAACCATAGAGATAAATAAGATGGGGTACCCATATTAATAGGTATTGTCATATGGTGTGTGCATCTTTAGATGACGTATGGGCCTCTTTCACAAGGTCAGTTCCATGGAACCTTTCTGAGGCAGGACGCCAGCTGACGTTTTTGGGAAACATTGCATTTAGCTCCAGTGACTTTTTTTTTTAACAACTTGTCCAATCTTATGCCTTCTGATAACTTTCTCCAAACATGGCATACAGCCAGGCAATTGTCCCTTTGGTAGAAGGGAGAACAAGTGAGGGACTAATTTTGCTGCAATTCATTTCATGGCCAATTTCTACATTAAAATTTGATTACATGAACCCCCAATCTACAGCTTCCCAATGTACACACCATGTAAGCTACCCTCCTTGGATGCTCTCCACCTATACATACTCCCCTTCCTTATTGCTACATTGACACTGAGGGAAGGAAAGAGCAAAAAATGTTGCCAGAGAAAAAAGTCCTTAGAAGATTTGTTTGAGATTCAGCAGCACCAGCCGTTAGATGAAGGACTCACACAACTCCACAGCAGCAAAATGGTAGGATATTTTTTAACAGGTCTATTCAGAAAGTTGCTTAATTTTGCATTTAGGAAGCAATTGAACAACACAAAATAATTCAGTGCAAAGGTGTCCATACCCTTCAAGGACTGTGTTTTACTTTTCCACTTAAAATTTTTAAACCAATATTATATTTAAGTTTCACTTTCATCACATGTTTTAATTTCTTTGATGCCAACCTTATTATTTAATGACAGGGATGTAAGCCATCATCAGTCTCCTCTTAAAAAGGCATTCTCACCTCATTAATTAGCTTTAAACATGTAGGCAAAAAAATAAATAAAGACTATCGCTACATACATTGCAATTTTGATTTTGCTTCATTTTAGAGCTAGAGCAGTTCTTATCTTCTGCTCGTGAACACAAGCTTCCCTAGGTTACCGACCAATTCTGTCTGCTCTTGCAGTGGTAGGGATGGTGCTATCACTCCCTGCTGTTTCTTATCAGCAGCAGAGGAGCTTATTTATATTTCTTACTGACAAACATGAACTCTTTAGAGCTCTGTAGCTTTCTACCCTACTGTTAAAATCCCTCCATCACCAACGTCCCTCTAACAGGTTCAGCTAGGAATAGAAGACCTAACATTTTAGTATCATGGTTGTCAGGAGGGTTGGTATGTACTGTAATGAATATAATGGGTCAGCACCTACTGTAACAACTCTAGCCAGATATTGTGGATCCTCTGGGCCACCACAAGCGTAGATGGTAAAAGTGGAGCCCATGCCAGGGAGCAGGGTCTCAGAGGTCCCTGGTCTTCGCCAAAATCTGCTGCAAGGAAAGACGGGATTAGCTGCGGTGAACCTCCAGGTCACTATCCCTGATGTGGCACCTCGTGGTAGAAGCCAAAGTGCTGCATGCAAGGACATCAGGTACAGGCAGATGTGACAGGCCACAGGTAGGTGTAGCTGTATATGGGTAGCAAAGTCCCAGACAGGTAATGGACTGGTGAAATGGCAAGTTAACAGCAGAAGTAATGTAGATAACAGGCTGGTACAGCCGCAGGAACAGGAGTGGGCTAACACAGTGATAACTCAGGGTTTAATGCATGTAAAGCTGGAAACAGCAGCTACACAGCAGACAGAGGTCAAGATCACAGAAGAACAGCCATGAACTGATGCCAAAGGAGAGGCAGGAAGTTCCTTAAATCAGAGGGGGTTACAGGTCATTGGACAGGAAATTATGTACTGTCCCTTTAAATTATCGAGAACTGCCCTGCTAAGGCATGAGCATGCATGCACAGGAAGTCAGAGAGGATGGGTTCATGCACCATCGTGAACCAGAGCAGGAATGAGAACAGGTGAGTTTACAGCAGCGAACACAGCAGCAGGTACACTGGCCGGCACAACACCCACAGAGGAAGCGGTAGAGAGCACAGGAGCAGAGGCATGGGCACGTCCGCAGTCCAAGACATGGACCATGTTGTGAACCTTGACAGTCAATGCTGTAGAACCATCTGCAGCCTAAACAGGAAGCGGAAGCCTGAAGCTGACTGTGAAGAACAGGTTGTAAGAAAGCATAGTGAGACAACCCCTTTAAGCATTGTACTATAATTTGCTATATTTAGTCCTTTGGGCTTTGTGATCACAATTCAATTTAGAAACCAACTTAGTTTTTACAGTGTGTACTTTCAGTAGTGATATTTTCTTTTCTATGTTAGTAATGCCAACATTATCTAGAGCGTGAGTTACACTTTCCACCATACAGTTCCCAGTTGGGGAATTAATCAGGGATTCCTATAATGGGATTCTAGTCGTGTCTGGATAAGATAACAAGCCATTTTACCACTCCTGTATTTCATTGTTGCTTACTTGAATGTGTAATTGTGGGTCATTTGTTAATTTATCAGTAATTATTTTTGTTCTGGTCGTTACAATGGCCATTGTTGTGCAAAGTTACTGACGGTCAGGATATTTATTATCAGGTACTTGTCAAGCAGTTGTCCTGATGGAGGGTGACAATACCATCTTACAATTCAGCATTCTCCTCAGCAGTCAGCCTAGTGTGAAACCAACACATTGCATCTGCTTACGCAGTAATGGCTCATTTACACACAAGAAATTAATATCTCTCCCACTGAGCAAAGAGCTAACCTCTTGGTTCATTTCTGTCACGTACTTAATGGACAATGAAATTACTCCCGTCTATTGTGGGATAAAGGACCGGTCTGTTGTTTTGAAAGCAATAGCCTAGTATGATAAGACAAAATAGATGTCGATAACAAGGAACAGCAAGGTCATTTTTGGCACCAACAGAAAAGTGGGGAAGGGAAACCTTACCTCCCCGACAGAGCCCCAATTTTTAAATTTGACAAGTGTCACTTTATGTGATAATAACTTTTTGATACTTTTACCAATCCATGTAATTCAGAGAATGTTTTCTCGTGACACATTGTGCTTTAATTTAGTAAGAAATTTTAGTCCATACAATCCTTGTTTATTTGTGGAAAATATCTAAATATAAAGAAAATCTTGACATTTTCAAAGTTCAAAAAATTCTGCTTTTGAGACAGATAGTTATTCCACACAAAACTGTTTATAACTAGCATCAGCCATATGTCTACTGTAGGTTGACATCTTTTTTTAAATGTCTTTTTATTTTTTTACGACATTACGGGCCTTAGAAAATTAGTAGTAATTTTTGACATTTTCAAGAAAATTTGCAAAATAGATTTTTTTTTAGGGGCCAGTCCATTTCTGACGTGGCTTTGAGGGGCCTGTGTTAGATATAGCATAAATAACTCCATCTAAAAATCTACACCCTTTAAAGTATTCAAAACAGCATTTAGAAAGTTTATCAACCCATTAGGTATTTCACAGAAAGAGCAAAATGGAGTTGAAATTCCAAAATTGCTCTTGATTTTCAGTTTTTATCTATTATTCCCTGGAACATGGTAGATGTGACCAGGGAATTGCAAAAAACATCCATTCTCGCAATTCTGCCATTTTTTGAGATATCCCATATGTGGCCCTAGTGTGCTATTTGGCTCAAGCACAAGTCTCAGAGTAGGAGGAGCACCTACTGGACTCTTGGGTCACATTTTCATTACTATTTTCTTTAGGCACTATTAGGCCTCGTTCACACGGCTTATATTTGCCGCGTATTGGCGCCGTAACTGCGCGCCGGATGTGCGCTGCCGTCTGGCACCAATCCGCGGCAGCAATGACGGTAATCCACTGCTCGCATAGATAACAGTGGAATCCGTCCCTCCTCCCCGACTCGGCGAATCCGCCGCGGGGAGAGAAAGTGACATGCAATTATTTACGGCGCGGACGCGCGTAAACAATGCATTGTCTATGGGCCAGGGAGCGGCGCCCCCGCCGCGCTCCGGCCCCGCCCCCATCCCACCCCTTATTCACGGCGGATTTGTGAGCTCAATACGGCTCACAAATCCGTCGGGAATAAGCCGTGTGAAAAACGGCCTTACAGGTTTGCAATACCGTAAGGTGCTAAAACTTAATAAACACCCCTAAAAAGACTCCATCTTGGAAACTACACCCCTATACAGGGGTGCAGTGAGTATATTGACCTCACCGGTCTTTCATTTTTTTAGCATTAGACTGGCCTTTGTTTTCTTGAAGGAGGGGTTTGTACACTGCACACAGTGTTTGGAAAAAAAGGTTTTAAAGCTAAATAAAAAAGCGAGTGTCTAAGTGTGCGAGTGCATTTTTTTGTTAAAGTGCATTTTTTGGCTTAAGTGTAGGGACTTAAGTTTGTTGAACTTGCAGTAAATACCTGTGTAAACTGCTGAGTCAAATTATTTATTAGATTGCAGTATTTTAAAAATTAAAAAAAGCAAACAAAGAAATATATGGCAACATTATAAAGGGGGGCTGAACCATTTTTCTGGTGTATTTGGGGACAAAAAATTTTCAGGGGGTTTCCCACAAGGTCGCTCCCCCTGAGGTGACTGCTTGGGAGTACCCCAGTGCGGGTAGAGCGAATCGACAGGCAAACCGTTGGGGGACGGGCCAAAGGGGTCAGGACAGGACGAAGGGTTCTGGTCGGAAAGTAACCGGGGGACTGGTAAGAAACGTAAACCGGAACAAGAAAAGGTTCCTCGAATAGGTTTGGGCACTAGGGTTTCCCAAAAGTGCTTCCGGGGAGGTGGAGAAATATATACCCCGGCCGGCTTGGCCAATTCCCCGGCGCATGGCCATTAAACCCAGAAGGGCCCGGCGGGGGCCCCCAAAGGGAGGGGGGCTGGTGCACCGGCCGGCAACAGGCGCGGGGGTAAGGACGGGGCCCGGAAAATGGTTGCGCCCGAACGGGGGGGGCTCCCGGGGCTCCCGAAAAGCAAGGGGGACCCGGGGCCCCGGTGCGCCCACCCCTGATCTTGGGCGCAACTTGTGACAGTACCCCCCTTTGGCCCCCCCCTTTTTTCCGGGCCTGGAGAATCTCTGCAGAATCTAGGCCATAATTTGTTTCCTCAGCCCCCACGTCTTCCCCGGGCCCCAAACCCCCTTCTGTCGATGAAAAAAAGGGGCCTTCCCAATCGTTTCTGGCAAGATTTCTTCACGGGAAGGTTGGAGGTATCGCCTGGAGAAAGGGGGCACCACCTCTGAGAGAACCTATTCACGATAAAGGGTTTCAGCAGAGAGACGGGAAAGGGAGTTGGGCCCGCTCGAGGGGGGAAACTTGAGTTGTTGAGCGATTGGTTGGCTATCAATCGACGATAGTCGATAGTCGGCCGCTATCATAAGGTTTTTCGATAGTGAGACGATTTGAGCGTTTCCTTAAAAGTCTAGGGGAGAGCAAAAAACCCCTTTCTTATTACACCCAAACAAGGTGGGAAAAGCTGAAATTAACATCCAAACAGTAAATGGTTGCGTGACATCTTGGCAACCACTTAGGTTATAAAGTCAAGAAAAAAAGTCCAGACCATTCACTACCCCTGTCTTGTACCACACCGCCCCTTAAAACCCTGCTCCCCCCCAAATTTAAAAGTGCCAAAAGGGCAGTATGATTTAAACCATCATTTACTTAACTGGAAGTTGAATACCCCTGTCCTGGAAGCAGCATGACCCCAAAAACCTGCTGACCCCCAATTTAAAAGTGACAAAAAGGATCTTTAAACCACCATTTTATTTACGGGACATTGAATACCTTTTCTGGACCGCAGTTTTGACCTTTAAAACCGTCTGACCCCAGTTTAAAAAGTCCCGGGAAAAGGGAGTCTGTTATGTCTTTTTGTTATTTTTTTCGTAAAATACCCCCGGTATTTTTTGCCCCTTTTCAATTCCCCTTTGGGGTGAATATAAATTGCTGTTTAAGATTTTACGTAGAGCCGTCAAAAAACAAGCGGGTGCGCAAAAGTAAAAAAACAGTAACTGTTAGTTTTGGTATAATAAAGGGTATTTTTGCACCTTTAAATTCACCGGGGGTGAAATAGAACTGGTTTAAGATTTAGTAAGCTGCGTAATGAAAAATGCGGGTGCGAAAAAGTCAAAAAAACACGACTAACTGTATTTTTTGGTAAAATAAACGGTATTTTTTGCACCTTTCAATTTCACCTGTGGTGAATATGAATTGTTTTTTAAATTTAGTGATGTGCTCAATGAACAAGCTGGTCGCAAATAAAAAAACACGTAACGGGATTTTTGTACGATAAAAAGGGTTTTTTTGGCAACAAAAAACCTGTGCTGACTAAAGTTTTCTGTTTTGAAATTTTAAACTGCAAGGTGGATATATCAAATCACATGTAATGGGTAAATTGAAAATGAAAACCCATCGAAATGTATATGATAATAAAAGTGGATTTTTTCAGCTAAAAAAGAAACTGCGTTTCTAGAAATGATGTGTTTCCCCAAAAAAAGTTCAGGGCCCCAAAAACCAGGAAAATTTCAAAAGAAATGTTATAATAAAAATATCCCCTACAATGTCTACACTAAGTCTTTGGGGAACTTTTTCCAGTGTTCTTTATAATAGAGCTTGTCTTGTTCGCCCCCGCCCCCCCCCCCCCCCGTCCCACCACCGTGAATTTACAGCGGTAATCGCTTTTAAAAAACTCTAGCTAACTAATAAAAACTTCAAAACTCTAATTAACTAAATTGGGAAGGGTCACAGCTAAAGCAGAGGTTTCTCTGTGCAGAAATGACTAATTTCGCTGAGCTGTTTGGCCCCAGGCAGGCGCGGTCCTATCCCTAAGGGGGCGCTGAGAGACACTGAGGCTGAAACAGGAAACGCTTTCTAGTAAAACAGGGCATGTGTTTTTCCAGCCAATCGCAACCCCTACACAACCCCTCATGACGTTGCAACCCCCATCTAACCTCTCTATTCTTAATCTATTTGCGGGCCCCCAAAAATTTCAGGAAGCCCGAAAAAAGGCGCAA
>JAODAL010024834.1:0-59781 GCA_025379985.1 Phyllomedusa bahiana | reverse complement strand
CCTCTGCAGAAAAATTAAAGGGTTGTTTAACAAAGTTTAGTTTCAGATGTAGGGAACAGCAAATGAAGACGTTTTACAAAAATATTGCGTTGTTCTTTTTTTTTTTGTTAAGGAGCTACAAGTGTTTTTATCACCTTCTTGGCTCTATCAAGTTCCCCAAGTAACCGACCTGTGAACTCTTTTCTCCCCTGCTGTTTGTTCTATCTGATAGCAGGGAGTGAGGTCATCACACAGGTCGAGAACTGCTGGCAACCTGAGAGCTTGTGTGTCAACTGATCTTTCAGACAAAAGAGTAATTACTGCTGTTTACTTCAATCTCATGCTGTCAGGACCAGGGAAGCTTCTCAGTTAAAGGGGTTGTATGATTTCATTAAATGGCCTTCAGAATAAGGGGGCAGTGAAAACAAGCAACTTTGCAATTGAATGTCATTAGCAGAGCTGTCTTGTTCTCATAGTATTCCTTATCTTCTGTTTCTGTAAACAAACTTCTCCAGTGCTGGTCGGATAGACTGATCCCTCCTCCTTGCATTTCATTAGCTGAGGGCTTTAATAATTTACATTCTGTTCAGCCCCAGGCCGGCCGTATTCATGGAGCTTGCATTTCTGTCTCTCACTCAGAATTAGGGTGCGTTCCCACAGCACAGGATAAATACCGGTCGGTTTACCCGGCTGGCATTTGTCCTGTTTTGCGGCCGTCCCCACAGCCGTGATAAACCCTCCCCCTTCACATTCATAAGCACAGGTTCTGTCCGAAAACCGGACGGAAGATTGTGCTTGATGAATGTTTTGGGGCTGGATCGCGGGCGGAAAAACCGCCGGACGGAAAACCCGTGCAGTGGGGACAGTGTGGACTGCTGCACGGGTTTTCCATAGAGTCCGATTGTGCTCATTTTTGGCCGGTTTTTCAGGCGGTCTGCAAAACCACAAACCGACTGAAAAACCGGCCGAAAACCCGTGCAGTGGGGACATGCCATTAGGGTTCGACAACAATTTCACTCTATACAGCTAGCTGCCTCCTCATTGACACTGCAGCTGTCTCTATAATCAGAAAACAGCATTATTGTGCCCGGTGCCTTAATGCTCCT
Source organism: Phyllomedusa bahiana (assembly GCA_025379985.1). NCBI lineage: Eukaryota > Metazoa > Chordata > Amphibia > Anura > Hylidae > Phyllomedusa > Phyllomedusa bahiana. Next base: position 58,696 of record JAODAL010024834.1, on the reverse strand, counting down.
GCATGTAAGGGGCCAACAAAAATTTCACTCTATACAGCTAACTGCTCCTCATTGACACTGCACCTACTGCTACAATCAGAAAACAGTAGAATTGTGCGTCGATGCCTTATGTAAACATGAAGGGATCTGTGCTCTGGATGGATTCAACTGTAGCAAACCTCCAGCTCTGAGAGATCAGTGCTTAGTTCATAGAAGACTGTCTAGACTGAATGCAGGCCTGTGGTATGTAAACAGCTCTTACAAAATAAGACTGCATAGGGAGAGGACAGTGATATGTGGAGGGGGGGCAAACTGGAGCCAGCATGAACAGTGAAGAGGGGATGATGTCAACAGTTAAGAAATACCCAGCTGGGAGGGAAAGAAACGCCCTTGGTTTTTAGAAAGTGAGAGCATCAAGCTTCAAGAGAACAGCCCAACTGATGAAGTGATACATCCCATTTAATCTAATTAGCAGAAGTCTGAACACAAGGAGCTCATATGCTGATAACAGACAGCTTGACCAGGAAGTGACCGAGCCAAGCAGCATTATTTCATTCATGCATCCTATGAAGCTTTGAGATGAGACAACCCCTTTAACTCTTTCAATCTGTATCACTTTAAGCTGGGAAAAATCTTGTTTCCACTCAGTCTTATCTTATTACTCCCATTCCACTCAGGCGGCAAATTGAACATAAATGACACCACAGCACAGTCCAGGCACCCCAAAATATCCACTGCCACCCCCTTCCCATGAGAAATCAGTAATCAGTTGGAGGGAAGGGCTCCGATACCCACAAACACCACTTACTGGTGGTGAAATACTAACACACTACTCTCCAGTATTCACAAGGTTAATGCACTTTTATTAAGCTGATGGATTTTTTTTTTTTTAACTTGGTGTTGACACCTCAGTTCTAAATAGATACAGAGGAGTGTAGAATACGACAGCATGTGTGAAAATATTTGGCGCATTACAAAGGGTGCACTGCGCCAAACTTTATATGGCAGTTCCACATCAAACTTTGGTGCATTAAAATGTGTCAGCAGGTGCAAATTGTGGCAAGTTTGGTCGTACGCCTGTAAAGAAACGCTTTTGTTGTGAGTTGTGCCACATACGTACAACTCTTTCAGGTGAGCGGTTCGAATTTGTGAACCCCACATTTTATTGTTTACTTTTACTATTCAAGGTTGCGCTCTCTTTTTCTCCCTATTCTTCACAGCACTATTTGTAAAGAAACGGGAAAATACAGCAAAAAAAGGCATTTGCAAATTTAGACATGTCAACATTAGAAAGTGTAGGAACCAGACTTTAGTGCAATTACAGTTTTTAAAATAAAAAGGGAGAAAGTCTTAAAAAATATCCGATGCTTAAATATTAGATAGATAAATAGATAGATATGGGATAGATAGATAGAAATATAGATAGATATGAGATAGATAGATAAATAGATAGGAGATATGGGATCGATAGATAGAAATATAGATAGATAGATAGATACAGTAGGAGATAGATAGATAGATAGATATGAGATTCATAGATAGATTGATAGATATTGGATAGAGAGATACATAGATAGATAGATAGGATGTAGATAGATAGATAGATAGATTAGATAGGTAGATAGATAGATAAATAAATAGATTGATAGATATGGGATAGGAATAGGATGATAGATAGGAGTAGATAGGAGATAGATGGAGATAGATAGGAATGATAGATAGATAGATAGTTAGATAGAAAAGATAGATAGATAGATAGATAGATAGATAGATATGGATAGTTTAGATTATGGGGATAAAAATATAGACAGCAAACTCTTACCGCACATCCTTTGCTGGATTCTGTAATTAAGAGAAGAATATCTCAGTAAAAAAGCTCACAGATGTGGTATACGACAGGATATACAATATCTAATAAAAGTCTAAACCACTGGGGACAAAAGTGAGTACACCTCTAACTGACAATGGACAAATTGTGCCCAAAGTGTCTATATTTTGTGTGTCCTCCTTTATTTCCCAGCTGCCTTAACTCTCTTGGGCCTGGAGGTCACTAGAGCTTCACAGGTTGCAGCCACTGGGATCCTCTTCCCTCCTCCATGACGACATCACGGGGTGGTGGATGTTTAGGACCTCGTGCTCTCCACCTTCGTTTGAGGAAGGTCCCAAAACATGCTCCATAGGGTTTAAGTCTACAGACGCTTGGCCAGTCCAGCACCTTCACCCTCATTCTCTTTAGCAAGGCAGTGGTGGTCTTGGAGGTGTTTGGTGTTGTTAAGTTGGATACTGCCCTGCAGCCCAGAAGGGAGGGGATCATGCTCTGCTACAGGATGTCACAAGACATGTTGGCATTCATGGTGCCCTCATTGAACTGTAGGCAGACACACTTGTCTTTGTACTCCTCACCTGGTTGCCACCACATATGCTTGACACCACCTGAACCCAATAAGTATCTCGTGGTCCCATCAGACACAGGACGTGGTTCCAGTAATCCATATCCTTAGTCTTCTTGTCTTCAGTAAACGGCTTGTGACTTTCTTGTGCATCATCTTTAGAAGAGGCTTCCTTCTGGGACGACAGCCATGTAGACCGATGCAGTGTGCGGTGTGTGGTCTGAGCACTGACAAGCTGACTTCTCACCCCTGTAACCTCTGCAGCAATACTGGCAGCACTCATCTCTGGATAGGACGCTAGGCACGTGCACTCAGCTTCTTTAGTCAACCATGACGAGGCCTGTTCTGAGAGGAACCTGACTTGTTAAACCACTGTCTAAAACTGTGCTGCAGCTCAGTGTCAAGGTGTTGGCATTTTCTTTAGCCTCGGCCATCTTTATCTAGAACAACAGTGCTTTTTTCAGATCCTCAGACAGTTCTTTGCCATGAGGAGCCATGTTAGACTTCCAGTGACCAGTATGAGAGAGTGTGAGAGTGATAACAATAAATGTAACACACCTGCTCCCCATTCACACCTGAGACCTTGTAACACTAATGGTGACATCACTAGTGTCACATGACACCATGGAGGGAAAATGGCAAATTGGGCACAATTTGTCCATTCTCAGTTAGGGGTGAATTCACTTTTGCTGTTCTTTAGGGGTTTCCTCACTTTTGTCCCCAGTGGTTAGATATTGATGGCTGTGTATTATTTTGAGGGCACACCATATGTACACTGTGATACTAGCCATGCACTGACTACTTTACAATATATAAGACAATTTTCACAAAAATGTGAGGGGTGTACTCACTTCTGTGAGATACTATGTATATGCACTATATATGCACATACATACATATACACATTGTCATATTGTATATACTATGCAGGATATGTGTATGGAGTGAGGACAGGACTCTGGCCAGGGACTGGCAGCAGCTGGTGGCCTTATAGCCGGCATCCACCCCACACACATGAGGGCATCAGACTCTGTATAGACCCCCCACACACCTCATAGAGAGAGCTGCAGTTATAATAGTCCAGCACTCATTATACTTTCTGCTGGTTTATAGAACTGGAGATTCTGGGTTTAGCTGCCACAGCGTTCCTTTATAGCCTCCAGCTCGGTCGCCCCCCGAGACCACCAGGGATGGTAAAGCTGAACCCTTCACAACCTTATATCATCAGTGATCTCAGCAGAACTCCTCCTCATCCCTCAATCCCTGGTGTCATCATTAACCCCATCACTGCTCTAGAACACTAGTGATGTCACCATTACCCCATCACTGATCTAGAACACAAGTGATGTCACCATTAACCCCATCACTGATCTAGAACACAAGTGATGTCACCATTAACCCCATCACTGATCTAGAACACTAGTGATGTCACCGTTACCCCATCACTGATTTAGAACACTAGTGATGTCACCATTAACCCCATCACTGCTCTAGAGCACTAGTGATGTCACCATTAAACCCTTCACTGCTCTAGAACACTAGTGATGTCACCATTAACCCCTGCACTGCTCTAGAACACTAGTGATGTCACCATTAACCCCCTCACTGCTCTGGAAAACTAGTGATGTCACCATTAAACCCATCCCTGCTCTAGAACATTAGAGCTGTCTCCATTAATTTTCTTTTTCTACCTTAAACTCCCAGTATTTACTCCCATCACTTCTGGACAGAAAAGACAATAACTATAAACCGTACGTGTTTCCTCCATGATGAATTTCATCTCTTCAAACTTCCTCAGGGTTTCTTGCTCCATCTCGTCTCTGCTCCTCCCGGTGAATCTGCCAATGGATTTGTGTCAGATTTCAGGGTTTCCGATTGTTCTGTTAAGAGACAAAGTGCAACATGTCAGAAAAGAGGCTCCGTCAGTTTTAAGATGCATTAAATGAGTGTATAATGCGCCTGAATAAATAACCCGGTCAAAAATCTGGCGTGTGGTGCGCCTTGTATAGCATGTTTAATGCGCCTAATTTAGGCAAATACCAAAAAAAGGTGCATAACATATCATTGCTCACAGATTTGATGCACCTACTTTAGGCAACAAAAATACGAAGAAAAAGCCAGCTCACCCACTGAAGGAGATGGCATCCGCAGTTATCTCGTCCAGAGTGAGACGTTCGAACATCCAATGTAAAAGTATAGTTGATACAGCGGGTCCCAGGCATAGAATAAAATTCAATGTACTTTATTTAGAAATCCTTAAAAAAACTTCAGTAATCCACCACCAGATAGCACCGACAACCTCCTGTTAATGCCGACGCGTTTCGGGTGGAAATCTACCCTTAGTCATGGCATAAAACACAGTGAGTATGACGCCCATATATACCTACAAAATTTAACGGATAAGGAGACTCATCTGTGAATGATTGCAACCGCCTCTGCGACGCAGCACACCGCACTTCCGGGACGCCGCAAAACTTGCGCAAGCGCAGTCACTGGTATAAAAAAACATCCGGCGCATACTAAACCCACCGGATGTGACAGCGTGGACATGCGCAGAGACCGAACCACGCCCAAAACTGGAAATGTCAAATAAAGGAATCAAAAAAATGTGTATGTATATATATATATATATATATATATATATATATATATATATATATATATATATATATATATATATATACCAGAGGAGGTAAGCGAACAGCCACAGGAAAGAGTTACAAACAACTAGACGGAACGCCAAAACAAAACATACATGTGTGTATAAAAGCAATCAACAATATCTGACATAAAATATATTAAGAAACTTCCAATCTACACAGATATTTCAAAAAAGGAATAAGAAATGCACCAAAAAACAAGACTAAATAAGCGGAAAAAAAACAAAAAACACCCCACCGGGTTTTAGTAATGGAACATCCACTCTCGTTTCAAGTTTAACCCCATAGGAGCTGCGGTTTCCAAAACAAAAATCCAAAATGCCTCCTTATCATGCAAAATATGACTCAGATCCCCACCTCTTGTAGGTCTAGTTACCCTGTCAATGCCCATCACTCGCAAGCTATTATAGTTACCTCCATGGGCTTCCCTGAATTGGTTAGAAAAATGGGACCTATTGTGAATAGATGTACTAGTAATGTCATTCAAGTGTTCTAATATGCGGGTCTTGAGTTTGCGTGTGGTGCTGCTGACATAGCTGAGATTGCACATGGTACAGGTGGCCAAATATACAACATGGTGAGAGTTGCAATTTATATATTGTTTGATGTTAAATGACTTGGAATGTTGGCTGTTATAAAAAACTTTTCCAGTGTCCACAAAACTACAGACCCTACATGGGTTGGATCCACATCTGTAAAAACCCCTTTGGTTTAGCAAATTATGTTCACTCTTTTTAGTGACAATAAAATTAGATGATAATAAGGGGCGGGACCAGAAGCCCATGGAGACGGACGCTTAGCTGAGGAGCTCCGCAGCACCGCTACCTTCTCGGGGGGGAATCCAGCGGCATCCTGGCACCAAAAAGGCGGCGCACGGCTCCAAAGGCAGCTCCTGCTCTCCTCTCCACCCCGGTACGCGGCAGAAGGATCACGGATTACTTCCCGGGCTCGTCTGCGGCTGAGACCCGCGATTTGACACGTGGCGGACGCCATCTTTCCTCCTCACGGCAGCTGGGCGCGCAGCTCTCATCATCGGCGGAGCGCAGCCGACATCAAACTGCTGAGCCCTCTGCAGACTCAGAGACAGTGTCAGACCCGACATGCCTGGAGAGACCTCCCTCCGCCACTCTCGCCAGGGAGACCGGCACCTCCCTATACCTGCAGCTTGAACAGGTCAGTGGGCCTACCCGGCCAGATCTACCGCAGCAACAGCAGAATTGCACTGTTAACCCCTGCAGCACTGTAGAGCCTGCCTTGCCTTCCACGACTACTCAGTCTCCCCCATACCACCTGGGAGTGTGCACCTGCTCTGCCAGCCCCTTATCAAGACCAGGAGCCTCCTGGGGGGACCTGTTCCATCCCCAAGAACCAGAGACCCCACCAGCTACAGCCTTGGCGACCCTAACCATGCCTTCCAAGGCCCAGAGACAGCACCAATCCCAAAAGAGGACACCGGGCACCCCTGTCCCAACTGTATCAGCCTGGACAGTATACCAAGAAGACACCACAGATGGGGACACTGATGCAGAGGTGCAGAGACCACTTGAGGTGAACAGGGGGCCCACTCCACCTCAGATGGCGGGACCTGCATCCCTCGCCGCAGACCCAGCTGACACAACAGATGATTGGCGCACTTACTTGAAACATATCCCTACAAGAGCTGATTTCACGCGCCTAGTGGCAGAAGTTAAGGAAACTTGTAGATCGGAAATTGCGCAAATGCGCCAAGATCTCACTCAAGTGGCTGAAAGGGTTGACTCCTTAGAAACAGCTCATGACGACACCCGCCGCTATACTTCCCATCTGGAACAGAGTGTGACCTCCCAGGCCCTTCTGCTTAGAGATACCCAGAAACACTTGGAAGATTTGGACAACAGAGGGCGTCGCAACAACATAAGGGTGCGGGGGGTGCCAGAACCTGAGGGTGAGGAGAACAGTCGTTCTGGAAGCTATCTTCAACAACCTCTTGGGACTCCCGCTGTCTACTCCCATAAAGTTTGACAGTCTCCATAGACCGTTGTGTCCAAAGTCCGCGTCTCAGCAACCAAGGGACATAGTCTGCTGCGTACATGACTTTACTGTGAAAGAGAAGATCATGGCGCAATCGAGGAAACAAAAGCAAATTGACTTTGCAGGGGCCGCAGTCCAGCTATACCCAGATTTGTCCTGGATCACACTGCAAAGAAGATGACATCTTCGCCCACTGCTTGCCCTTCTAAAAGACCAGGGCATCGCCTACAGATGGGGATACCCCTTCGCCCTTTTTGCCTCCAAGAACAGCAAATCTGCGACTCTCAGGGCATATGAGGACTTGCAAGCTTTCTGCTCTGCTCTGAATATCACGCCTCCTGATATTACGGATTGGGACATTGCGGTCCCCCAAAAATATCCACCCCCAATCTGGAGCCAAGCACAAAGTAAGAGGAGACGTCGTCAGCCTAGAGACTCCTTGGGCGGATCCCCTGACCTCACCTCCACTTCCCCTACCTGAGGACTCAGGACTGAGACCGGAATGCTTCATTTACCACCGGAGCCTGCGGTGATAAAGGACTGCCCTTGAAAGACAGACTGGCGCACTCTTTGCCCCACCTGTTCCCTTTCCTGCCCCCCACTTTTTTTTTTTTTTTTCTTCTCTTCTCTCCTTCCTCCCTCCCTCCCTATGGACCACCTGCCACATCTGTCACCTAGTGCCATACGCACTGCTGTCCTTTAATTCACCCAATTGGATACCATTGGCCAGGTTATTTTCGCAAGAATATGTCTAATATCTCCCCCACTGTAACAACTTGGGTCTAAATTCTATATGTTTTCACCACTCACTGTTGACCCTGCATGTATAGGTAGCACGGCTTGCGTACCCTAGGTAGCGGCCCAAGAGTTTTCCCTACTTAGCAGCTTAGCAGTTTGAACCCAGGGACTACTCCTGAGTTTCGGAACCCTCGTTAACAGAGGGCACATAGTTCCACCTCCCTTCCTCACCCTGATTTGAGGAGGGAAACCTTCTGGTGGCACTCTTTTTTCTTCATTTTCCCTCTCTAAGGTGATTTAGGCCTTAGTAACAGTCTCAGTTGAGAATGTTTTTTCCATTGTCTTTTAATTGTTACGTCTATGTCAGTGTTTGTGTCTTTGTCTCTCCCCCTCCCTTCTGTTCCTGTCTGCTGAGAGGATTACGTACTTCCTGGTCGGGCTCCACTGGTCTGCGACTTACGACTGGCTCGGGTGAGTGGACATCAGCTCCCCCCTACTCTGATCGCAATGGCTGAAATATATTCATTAAATGTCAAGGGCTTGAATTCAAAAGTGAAAAGAAGATTACTTTTGACCAACCTTAAGCGATCAAAAGCGCAAATAGTATTTCTGCAAGAAACTCAATTTAACAAAGATAGTAATTTCACTTTTGCAAAACACCTTTATCCAAGAGCCTTTCAGGCCTCACATGACAGGAAAAAAAAGGCTGGTACTGCTATCTTGCTCTCCCGTCAATGCCCGTTTCAAGTGCAGGATTCCATCTTGGACCCCGATGGTCGTTATGCAATATTAAAAGGCTTGTATGAGGGGATGCAGTTTACGCTCTGTAACATCTACGCGCCAAACACCGCACAGCTTAGATTCTTGAGAAAAATTTTGAGAAAATTGTCAAGATTCTCTCAGGTCCCACTCCTTGTCGGTGGTGACTTCAAAATGTTCTTTTCTGAGAAAATGGACAAGTTGCTGTTACAGGGAAGAGCTCTACACCCGTCCTCAAGTGCATTAGCTCGGAAATTCCGGAAGTGCATACGGAGGTTCGATCTGTACGACCTGTGGCGTATAGCACATCCAACTGAGCGGACATATACTTTCTACTCCCCCCCATATGGATCCCACGCACGTCTCGATTACTTCTTTGGGAACATACCTATTTTGTGTCAGTTAGGCACGGTTGAAATTAACCCTATTACTTGGTCGGACCATGCTTCACTGACGCTATCTCTAAATTTAGGGGAAACTCGCACAAAAAAATGCCACTGGCGTCTTAATGAATCCCTTTTGAAGCACCCATACCACAGAGAGGAGTTGCGGCAGGCCATTATGGACTACTTTCAAGTTAACGTTGGATCGGTGTCCTCACCGGCTATACTTTGGGAAGCACACAAAGCTGTGATCCAAGGACACTGTATCACCTTGGGATCCCGTCTTAAGAAGAATGCAGCCCTGCAGATGTTACTGCTTCGCGCACGTCTTAAAACTCTTGAAACCTCCCTGGCAGCCACACCGACTAAGCATAGACTCCGAGAGGTTGTAGAAACTCGAGCTAAAATGAGGAGTTTGGAAGTATCCAGAATAGAGATGGGCAAATTGATTCTAACGAAGTTGAATTCGATTAGAATTTCAGGAACACTTCGGTTCGGCCCGAAGTCGAAGTTTGGGGTCCTTCGGGTGAACGAAGTGTGCTTTTGCTTGATAAAATGGCTGCGAGCACTTGGCATTACATGGGTCAAAGCACTCTGGGAGGAAGAAGGGCATAGCCTGCATGACATGTGCAGAGATGACGCCAATCAGAGACCGGCAGGATTCTGTGACGTCACCGCAACTATATAAGTCCGGGCGCGACGCTGGGAGCTCACAACTCCTCTCACTGTGCTCATCAGGGAAGGTGCTGCCGGGGGCTCATAGCTCTTTACTGAAAAATTGATTTTTATATAGCGATTTCTGGGGGTTCCAGCTTGTCTCGGATGTTTCAAAAATGTTCTTTCAATTTTTTGGGGGTATTGGATTGAATCCTGTGCGTCCACTCAGCTGCATAACATCAATATCCAAGTGGGATCTAAGCCAGTTCCTGTTGTTTTCATTTAAAAAAAACAGCGTTTTTAAAATACAAATACCACTTCTTTTTGGCTTCTCTTCTACTGCGCTTTTTCATCCGGGGGTTAAATTTAAAGGGTTTTTTTTGCTGGTGTGCTGGCCCCAAGAAACCCCTTCTTTTTCAACCCCAAAATATTTAATTTTTCCTGTACCTAATTCACAAGCAAAGGTTTGTCCAACTGTTCTCTTTTGTGTGGCTAGAAAACACGAAATTTGTTAAACGCCACAAAGCTACTTTTGTGCGGCCGATTCTTTGGCGCAATTTACACCCGGGGTTAATTAAGCGTTTTTTTGCTGGTGTGCACAATAAAAACCGTTTTTTTCAACCCCAAAAAATTATACTTTTTCCTGTACCCTAATTCATACCAAAGGGTTTAAAATTAACCCCTGTTTGTGCTTTTCATTTAGTAAAAACAAAGTGTTTTCCCAAACACACTACAAAAAATTTTTTTCCAGGCCATTTGGGAGCACAATTTAAAACCCAAGGGTTACCCAACTTGTTACTGGTTCATTTGGAGTAAAAACAGGGTTATATTTTCATATACAGATATTTTCATCAAACAGTGTTGTACATTTTAGAAAAACGTTTTCAGACAGGGGTGGAGGCTCGCACCTGCGAGTGGCAGGGGCAAAATATTCCTGGAACAGGCCCAGGTCGAGCACAGAAAAGGGGAGTCGAGTAGGGGTCCTGGGTGAGGCCACACTGCCGCTTCATCTGCGGCCGTGTTTTGTTTCAGCCCCCCCGGTTTCTTGATTGGTTGATGGGTCATCCTCTTTCCTCCCAGATGACATCTGAAAACCCGCCAAGAGCGGTGGGAACGTCGACAAACCCTTATTGGGGAAATGGCCGGAGGGGGGTCAGGGGCCCCACCTTCCTCAGCCCGCCTCTGCCCCCACCCGGTTCCCCTCAGCCAGAGATCACTATGTGGTCTGGGCTTCAGCGCCACTATATAGCGGAGAACAATTTGAGGAGGGCAGTCAGCATCAACTAGGCAGCGAAGAAATGGGGCCAATATCGCCTGCTTCTTGCAGTAGGCGGCAAAGTATGATGTGGGGGGTGGATGGGAGGTCTGTTGTGAGGGGGTCAGCCTCGGATCCAAGACCGGTGATGAGGACAGCAGTGACATGAAACACAAATAGTGATGATGTAGCCGCCCGACTTGGGAGTGGGTGAGGCAAGGGTTTTTTCATCATCTTCGGGAGAAGAGGGCGTAGCTTCGCGTCAGGCGCAGGCACCAGCAAGTGGGTCGTTTTGGGGTGAGTCAGGGGGGATACAAGTGTGGGGTCGGGACCCAAGCGCAGGGGGAAAAAAACCCCTTCGCAGGCCCAAAGAAAGTTGGGGCACAGGGGCTCAGCAGGACCGGCGGCGTAGTCACTCAGGCGGAGCTTTGGGCCCGGTAAAATCGGATACTGGGCGGTGTGGCAGTTTTTGCTAAGACCCCGGGGGAGCCGAATATGGGTATATGTAGAATTGTGGGCAGAAATTTTAAAAGCGGGGCCCGGGGAGCTAAGTTGGCCCCCAGGGCCCCCGCGTCAACACTGCACGTCCCCCCATCGGTGGCCTGGGAAAAAAGTGGCTCAGATGGGGTGGTCCATCCTGCCCCCGCAGCAACAGCAGCAGCAGCAGCCCCCGTGGCACGCATGCCATTGCAGCCAGTCAAGGCCCCACCACCTCTGCAAAAGGGGAGCGGTTTTCCTTTAACATCATCTCCCGGCCCAGTGCTCCTGCTCCCGTATCAGGCGCCAGCAGTGTTCAGCGAGGCGATTGCAAAAGAAAACAGTATGACCAACCACCCTAAGGTGCAGCAGCTGCCCCCGGCTCCGTCCAAGTTGTTGGTTTTGCAGTCCCTCCCTTTCAAACGGTGGACTCTGCACCATTCAGAGAACTAAGGGTTGTCCCGAGCCAGATGGAATTTCCAACCCGTAATTTCTTTTCCAAAAAAGGCAGCCCACATTTCTAATATGTAGAACAGAAGGGGGGTCAGCCTTGAGTTTATGGGGTTTTTTCCCAAAGGTGCACGGCACCCGGGGGAGTTGGACTGTAACTACGGTAGGGCCAGAAAAGCCCTTTTAAAGGCCCATGGGTAATGTGCTTCCTGCCCAGGCACACCAACAACTTGGACAGGAGATGCCGCTTTCTCCCCCACTTTGCCAAACTGCTGTTTTGGGCAATGTCCGCCTCCTCCTCCCCCCCCCATCACCACCATCTCACCTCCCAAGTACGCTCCTCTACCACATGTGTGGGGGCACGCGGTGTCACGCATTCTACCCCCTGGCTTCCCTGGGGAAACGAAGTCACACAGGGGGGAATGCTCCGCGTCATGCAGCAAAAATCGTTTGGGTTTGGCTTTCTCCGCCCCAAACTCAAATGGGAACCATGGGACAGACAATGGAGGAACAGGTGTCCGTGCTCACCGAGGGGGGATGGCCCATGCGCCCGCAGGGCGCATGTTAAATCTGGTTTAAAAAAAAAGGTTCCTGAAGTCTTCCACCGATTTTGGGGAACATTCTGAAAAGGGCCCCGGGAAAAACTGTGCATGCACTTTATCCATTCGTACAAACCCGGAAACCCCCTCCTCGATTGCAGCCGAGAACGGCTCCCCCCCAAAACCTCGATATGCGATGTTTCCCCCCGCTGGAATTCCAGCCCCGCACATTTGGGCCCCATGTATGAACAAAGAAAGGCCATTAAAGATTTTTTTTTTGACCAGGCAGACAGAAGTAACCCCCTGTGTAACTTTGACGTCGCCATGGCAGCTATTTTTTGAAACCTGCCCTTTTTTGAGGCCATTCGAGGAGGGGACGTTTATTTGTCATCGCCCGGATAGGGATGAATAACGTTATTCCCCTCTTCATGTCCCGGAAAAAGATGCTGAAAAATCTGTCTGGGCAGGGGGTGGAGACGTGGCGATACTTCGTGGGGATATGATCCGGTGGGGACTGAAATGGAGGAGGGGGAGGGAGGAGGAGGGGACATTGGGGCAGAAACATTGTCTGGTGAAATGAGTGGATTTTCTACCCCGGTGACAAGAGAGGAGGGGCAGGGCACTGGAGGAGGTGGGTGGAGTTTGGGAAAACGAGGAAGACCCCCAAGCAAAACCCTGGCAGTATCAGTGGAAATGGAGGCAGGTGCCCCTCAGTCACTTGGCAGATGGCCCCCAGCATCTTATCTGCCGGCTAGTGACAGCCGAAAAAGTCAGCATGCGGCAAGGGGTGACTTCTGGCCCCACCCTATTGGCCCTCGCACCGGCCCCAAAAAGGGAGCCTTTTTCCCCGCTATTGAGGGGAAGACAAAATAATATTATAGGGAAATCCTCCGTAATCAGTTGGCCGTCCTATGTGCGATCGTCCCTCCTCTGAAGGTCTACCGGGGGGGGGCCTCAGCGCTCCATACACTGCCCCGGCTGCTGGGGGAAGGGGGGGGGGTAGGAGCAGTCCACCCATCAGTAGAACCCCAAGTCTGGAGTCATGATAGCAGCTTCCTTTTCCCGCCCCGTAATAGGGCAGTGCCACAGCAGCAGCAGACCTGGAGCAGTCCCTGAACCAAAGTTGGGCCTATTGGGCAGCACTCTGCCACCCAGTTAGAAAATCCCCTGGGGACTGGGGACCAAAAATGGAGTGTGGCCCCAAAATTGCCGAGTTTGCAGGGAGAACTGTCCTGCCCGGCCAGTAGTGTGGCTTTCAGAGGGGTGTTCAGGGGGGGGGCCCTCGTTACCCCCGGAAACCCGCTTGTCCACGGGGAAATGTGGAACGACTGACCTTTGCAAAATGAATCAGGCGTGGATCGGCCAGGATTTTACACACCAATGCCCTTTGCGTCATTCTGGTTCAAAAATACCTGCCTCACCACTATTTGTGCCGCCACCCCCCCTGATGCCACACATTCTGCCCGTTTCTCCACTGCCTACCCCATCTTTACCAGGGGTGGTATTGCCCCCCACCTCAACACTCTGTCATGTGCCCCTATGACCCCCAAGCGCTGCTGCTGTTGCCCTGAATCCCACTGTGTCCCTTGGCCACTCTGACCTATCTATTACTCCCGCCCCGCACTCGAACTCTGTCATTGTGCCACTCTTGGCCTACTCCTTTTTTTTCCACCCTCCGAATTTGTCATTGTGCCCTGTTGACCAGCTGCTGCTGTGGCTGCTGCCTGTCCTCCACACTGTTCTTGTGCCACTGCCTGACTCATAATGCTGCCGCCGTGCCCCACACTGTGTGATTGTGCCACTCTGTGGGGCCCAATACTGTTTTGCCCCCTCCAAATGTCATTGTGCCACTGCCGACTCATACTGCTGGCCCCTGACTCCAACTGTATCTTTTGCCACTTGGGCCTAATACTTTTTGCCCCTCCGTAATGTCATTGTGCCCTGCCTGACCTTACGTGCCCCCCGGACCTCCACCTGTGTGATTGTGCCCCCTCTGTGGCCTAATACGTTTTGCCGCCTCCATAAGTCATTTTGCCACGCATGACCTCATATGCGCCGCCGTGACTCAACACTGTGTGATTGGCCACTTGTGGGCCCAAACTGGTTTGCCCCCTCCATAAAAGTCATTGTCCCCTGCCTGACCCCTATGCTGCCCCCGTGACCTCCCACTGTTATTGTGCCACTCTGTGGGCCTAATACTGTTTTGCCGCCTCCTAATGTCATTTTTGCCATGCCCCGACCTCATATGCTGCCGCCGTGACCTCCTCAAGTATCATTGTGCCACTTTGGCCTAATATGTTTTGGCCCCCATAAAGTCATTGGCCACTGCCCGACCTCATATGCTGCCCCCGTGACCTCCACACGTACATTGTGCCCCCTCTGTGGGCCCAAAACTGTTTTGCCGCCTCAGAATGTCATTGTGCCCAAGCCTGACTCATGCTGCTGCCCCCGTGCCTCCACACTGTTGATTTTGGGCCCCTCTGTGGGCCCAATACTGTTTTTCCGCCCCCATAAGTCATTGTGCCCCTGCTGCCCCATACTGCGCCGCCGTGACCTCCACACTGTATCATTGTGCCCTCTGTGGCCCTAATACTGTTTTGCCACCCCCGAATGTCATTGTGCCACGCCCGACCTCATGCTGCTTGGCGCCGCCGTCACCCCCCACACTCTGTCACTAAAGTTGCCAATGGCTCTCAGCTTTTTTTTTTCCAGCTTTCCCCGGCATGACTTTATAGGCTACATTCCCGCTTGAGTTTTTGGTCTTTTGCCCTCTTAAGTGCCCAGGGGAATTTTTTAGTGAAGCGATTCTAAGGCGGGGGCAGTCTGTGCGGTCATACTAAAATACAACATTGTATGAAAACCAAACCAAGCTCCCTTGCATATTTAAGATGGGACACGTTTTACAGCACCCTGCAGGGTCTGGGAGCCTGGAAATAGCTGTTTTTTAAGCATTCGGCCGAAAATTGTAACAAATTTATTTTTTTCGGAAAAAATTTGGCGAAGTGACCGATCGAATTTTTGAGAAATTGCCCTCTTAATCCGAACCAAAAATTGTTGTTTTATAGAGACAAAATATTATTTTCGGCTGCAAAGCACACACCATTGCTAAGGCTCCGTGAGGAGGCCCAGCAAAAAAACCCTACTCCCTGAGAAAAAATCGAGGTATGATCGTTTACGATCCAAAGGATCTCTCAGATTTCCATTCTTATTATACCAAAAACCTACAACCTCCCGGACCTCTGACAAATTTGTTATCACTCAATCCGAATACCCTACGGGAATTTTTGTCTTCCTGCAATCTCCCCCCCCAAAAAGAGACAGCCCACATTCTTCAATCCCCCGATCACAATCGAGGAAGTTTGGGGGATACCCCTCAAAAATTTACCCCCCAAAAAAAACCCCCGGGACCAGGGGAATCCGTACTTTTTCTTCCAGACCTTCTCCCCCAAGGGAAGACCCATGGGGGTTTTTCAACCATATATAAAGGGTAACATTTCCCCCCATCCATGCTTCTTCCCTTTCATAACCCTTACCCCCAAAACCCAATAGACCACTTAGATGCTCAATTATCAGCTTATCGCCCTTCTAAATGCTGACGTGAAAATTTCCCCAAAAATATGGCCCAATCGTCTATCAGGCTTCCCGGTTTGTTTTAAAAAGCCAATGGGATTTGTTGGGTCAGAAAAAGAGCTGAAACAAATAGGGGGGCGATAGATTGACGAGATAGCGATAGAGACGGGAAAACAGCCTTATTACTCAGCCTAGATGCGGAAAAGGCATTTGATCGCCTAAATTGGAAGTTTATGTCCGAGGTATTAAAGGTGTTTGGCTTTCGGGGTCCATTTGCACAAGCTATCGTCCTATTTTCCCTTTTCCCTCTGCAGCTATTCATTCCCGCTGCCGACCCCCCCTATCAAACTTAATAAGGACTAGGCGGGGCCCCCCTGTCCCCGATGATCTTTGTCCTGTGCTTCGAACCACTGGCTGCGGCCATACGAAATAACCCGGACATCACGGGCATCCGAGTCCGGGACAGAGATTTCAAGGTATCTCTGTATGCAGATGACATACTTCTGATTTAAACCCAATTTGCATCCCACTTCCCCCAATTTGAAAATTGCTCTTGAGCCACTTCGGGCTTCTTTGGGCAAAATAAAACTCGTCTAAAACAGAGGCACTTCCTTAACCCTTGCAAGCCTGAAAAGTAGTTAAATTGACAGAACTTTTTTTTAGTTTTGGCCTCTTGCTTTTAAAACAGTTGTAACTTTTTTATTTTTCAATGACGCTTTGGGTGAGGCCTCGTTTTATTCGAGAAAGTTGTACTTTAAGGGAATAGTTTAAGACATTTATAAATAATTTCAGAAATTTTTTTTTCGTATTTTTTTAAAAAATTTTTTTTATTTTTTTAATTTTTTTTTACACCATTCACATTTTACACTTAATAACTTTTAGATTAATTTTTAAGGTTATTACGGTGTGTGGATACCAAATATTTAGGTTTTTTTTTTGTGCGTTAATTTTGTACAATTTTTTTTTATTTCATTTTTTTTTTTTTATTTTTTTTATTTTTTTTTTCTTTTTTTTTATATTTTTAGGTTTTTTTGTCTTTTTTTTTACTCCCATGAAAGGGAAACTGTTTAACATTTTTTTTTTTTTTTTTTTTTTTCACTTAGTAATGTTTTTTTTATTTATATTTGCTAATACTGTAAACTGTGTCAGTTGACCAGGCAGTTTAAATTGGACGCCACAGTGCTCCAATCCCTGGCTTCACACAGAAACTCTGGGGGCCCCGCTGGGCCCAGGGGTGAGTCAGCGTTCCCGGGTCTGTGGGTGAGCGGGTGTTCCATCACCCCACAGAGCAGGGGATCCTTTTATTGCGCTGCGGTAATGCACCGCCCAATCAAAAGGGTTAAAGCATCGGGGCTGCTCCCCCATGCCTGCAGGGCATCTTGGACGGGGCTGTGTGTTGAGCCCCGATCCAGCGCAGCTGCGGGCCGGGGGCCGCAAACCCCCATGTCTGCAGCGCTCAAAAGACGTCCTGCAGCAAAGACCCGCACCGGCCCCGTCAAAAGACGGTGCCCCCGGTGTTAAAGGGTTTAATTATCCCTACCGCTAGTTGGTTGTACAATGAATTTCTGTTTCAACTGGAAACAGAGATTGTTGAAATATTTAGGGATCAATCTGACGCAACATACGCTACATTGTTCTCAAATAATTACCCTGACAAATTCTTAGAAGTGCACCGGTTACTAAGTAAATGGCATGCCCTACCACTTTCACTTCTAGGCAGAATAGCAGCTATTAAAATGACGGCTCTCCCAAAGCTGATGTACCTGTTTGAGACGCTGCCACTACCGATCCCCACTGGGGACTTCAAAACCATGCAAGCCGCCTTCATGCGATTTGTATGGGCCCGGGGTAGACACTGTATCCCAAAATCAGTTCTACTGGCTCCCAGGACTCGGGGTCTCTCTATGCTCGATATACAAAAATACTACTGGGCAGCGCAGTTACGACGAATCCCAGCCTGGTCGTCACTGTTTGCGTACTCCAGGTGGGCAGAGCTGGAGAAGTTGTGGTTAGCCCCAATCCACCCCAACTCGCTTCTGTGGTCTACAACGCACAACCAGACTGTCAAGCCTTTGTTGGGTCCCATGGCTCTGACGTGGAAGGTGTGGAAATCTTGTCATAAGACATTCAACCTTACTTCGCGATACTCACCTATGACATCGTTTCTTTTCCAACCACTGATTCCTGATAGCCTACAGCACCTCCATATGAAACCATGGTTTGATAGTCAATTATTTAAGCTCGCAGACATTGTAGACTACAGGACCCGAGAGATCCTACTCTTTGAAGTCCTGCGGGAAAACTTTAAGCTACCACCTCAAACTTATTACTCCTACCTGCAGATTAGCCATTTCCTACACATATCTCTGTCCTCCACGTCGGTATCGGTCCCCACCAGCTTTGAAAGAATATGCTGAACAAGTTCTTCCACTGCTGGTCTGATTTCCTCAATATATCAAATTTTGGTGACACCGGACCCTGCCCAAGCCCACACCCACTCCTATATGAGAAAATGTGAAGATTACTTAGGGACACCTATCCCTCTGCCCACCTGGCAAACAATATGGACCCAGGCGGCCAAATCTTCCTCTTGTGTATCCAACAAGGAAAATCAATACAAACTGCTGATGCATTGGTACCATACTCCCGTACTCCTGCATACTTTTTACCCCAATGTCTCTGACTTATGTTGGAGATGTAGGATGACACGAGGAACTTTGGCTCATATATTCTGGGACTGCCCTAGAATAAAGTCTCTCTGGAGAACAGTCAAATCCTTGATCCAGGGTGTGATGGGAATCAACATTCCCATGACCCCCCGGACCTACCTACTAAATATCTTCCCCGATGCTCTGCGACGTCCCCAATCGCGCCTACTGCTGCACTTGTTGACAGCAACCAAGTGTCTCATAAGCAAACACTGGAAGTGTCAAGAGCCCCGCTCAAACGATCAACTGATCAGCCGAGTGAAGGATATCCGTGAGATGGAATATCTCACGGCTCTCCTTGATGATAAGCTTGATAAGTTTGAAATCATCTGGAAACCTTGGGACAACTATATCATTTCCTCCACCCTCTAACAGTGGCACTGTAACGTGGGTCTCGGCCGTGCACCCCATCTCTCAACTCTTTACCTCCAGCATCCCCCAGTAGAATTCCCTCATGTTGTCTGTATCTGTCTGTTTACATGTTTTATTGTTTTTCTTGATGGTTGTTTCACCTACCATATCCTGGTTACTTACCGAGTACATTAGGAGCACCTGTTAGAATAACAGTTATGATATGTACCACTCTGTATAGATAATTTACTGATACTTGCTTTGCCTACATAATTATTTCCTCTGTAATTGCGTATATATCACTGCGACATAGAGACTTCCATCTAGACGCAGCGGAGTGTTGATTTTCTGTCGTATAGTTGTTTCTTACTCTTTGATTGAAAATTCAATAAACACACAGTTTAAAAAAAAAAAAAAAAATTAGATGATAATAAATTGCCTAAAGTACAAGATTTACGGGCTACAACTTGGGGACCTTCAGAAAGAATTTCTTCAAGAATGGGATCTTCACCTAATAACGGTAAATGTTTAAAAAAAAATATCTTTGATTTTCTGGAATTGACTACTGTGATCCAATACTAAAGTGGGTCTATTTTGGGATGTCTTATGTTGCTGATGTATTAGCAATTGATCTCTGGTTTTCTTGTTAACAATCGCAGATGCACGTTTTAACATCCAAGTGGGGTAACCTCTTTTGCTTAATCTCCTACAGATGTTATTGCATTCCTTTTCATAGTCCCCGAGCTGGCTACAATTCCTCCTGGTACGGGTCATCTCACCCACAGGAATGGACCTGTGAGTGTGTTTAGGATGGTAACTATGGTAATGGAGGATGGTGTTGCCAGCCGTTGTCTTGCGATAAGTACAAGTAATGATCTCGTATCCGGGATCCCCAGTCAGAACAAGGTCCAGAAAATGAATACTCCTATGGTCAATCTGATGTACAAAACTTAGACTTCAAATATTGTTATTGAGACAAAATAAGAAGGAAGGTATGGCAGATAGACCCGCATATTAGAACACTTGAATGACATTACTAGTACATCTATTCGCAATAGGTCCCATTTGTCTAACCATTTCAGGGAAGCCCATGGAGGTAACTATAATAGCTTGCGAGTGATGGGCATTGACAGGGTAACTAGACCTACACTAAGTGGAGATCTGAGTCATATTTTTCATGATAAGGAGGCATTTTGGATTTTTGTTTTGGAAACCGCAGCTCCTATGGGGTTAAACTTGAAACGAGAAACTTGAAACTTCCTTATTTAGTCTTGTTTTTTGGTGCATTTCTTATTCTTTTTTTTGAATATATCTGTGAAGATTGGAAGTTTCTTAATATATTTTATGTGAGATATTGTTGATTGCTTTTATACACACATGTATGTTTTGTTTTGGCGTTCCGTCTAGTTGTTTGTAACTCTTTCCTGTGGCTGTTCGCTTACCTCCTCTGGTTTATATATATATACATCTTTTTATTGATACCTTTATTTGCCATTTCCAGTTTTGGGCATGGTTCGGTCTCTGCGCATGTCCGAGCTGTCACATCCGTGGGTTTACTATGCTCCGGATGTTTTTTTATACCAGTGACTGCGCTTGCGCAAGTTTTGCGGCGTCCCGGAAGTGCGGTGTGCTGCGTCCCAGAGGCGGTTGCAATCATACACAGGTGAGTCTCCTTATCCATTACATTTTGTAGGTATATATGGGCGTCATACTCACTGTGTTTTATGCCATGACTAAGGGTGGATTTCCACCCGAAACGCGTCGGTTAACAGGAGGTTGTCGGTGCTATCCGGTGGTGGATTACTGAAGTTTTTTTATGGATTTCTAAATAAAGTACATTGAATTTCATTCTATGCCTGGGAACCGCTGTATCAACTATCTACTTTTACATTGGATCTACTTTAGGCACATTCAAAAGTGTCATGCCCAGCGTATAATGTGCCTAGTTTTGGTCATTTATATAGAGAATACGGTGTTAACAGTTTTTTGGTACAAAATTCATCAAGACATGGGGCAGCCCTAATGGGACATGTCGCTCTATGTGTTGAGTTCATCAGTTATGTGCCCTGCAGACCTGTACTGAAGTCATCCTCACTTTACTGCCTGCTGCTCTAAGTACTAGTCCTGTATTATGTGTAGAGGTTTACAGGTGTTCAGCAGAAACTCTGCACTTACCCCAGTCTTGGGCTGAGATCCTTCTCACTCGTCTCTTCTATCCTTATGTCGTGGAGTTTTTCCGTCGCCCCCAGCTGATTCCACACAAAGCGGCAGCAGATGGTCTCTCTTCAGTTTTGGGGAACGTTCCCCATTATTTTGTCCTCATTCATTCTTCTTACATGTCTATGTCTCATACAAGCCCTTTCTCTGTCGTCCTCTCACCAGAGACTCTTCTCTAGATGCCTGAACCTTTGAAGCCCCTCGTACCTTATCTCTCAAGGAAACAACGTTTTCTTGATAATCCCTGAGATGATTCCAATGTTCAGTCATGAGCAGTGAGATACAAGGAGACAACGGCAGGAATTTATATAGAGGGAATTAACCAGCCATCTCCTGATTATGTAAAGACCCTGAGGGGGACGATTGCCCCACAGAACAAATACTTGGATCCCCCTAATGGGGTGTTACCGGATCTAGTACAATGAGAACATGGAGCGGCCACCAAAGCTACCAGACAAGGTTCCAGTTTTGAAGAATGAGGGTGATCACCGGACCGCTGCCGGAAACTGCCTCATCTTTACATCCCTCTCATATTGATGAGCATCCCTAATCTGTTCTATAGGGAGAGAAATCTTCACCCAGGGCGACCACAGATGACTAGAAGGTCAATCTCACATCTGTAGGCATCAATCATCTATACAGACAAAGCCAGGACTACTACTCCCAGCCTCAGTGTTTTTTTATGAAGAAGTCAAGCCATAATTAGATCAGAGCAGCCTAGGCCATGTCCCCACTGCACGGGTTTGTGGACGGTTTTTCAGACAGTTTGCAGTTTCGGGCTGCTATGGAAAACCCGTGCAGCAGTCCCCATTGCACGGGTTTTCAAACCGCCAGCCGAAATGCATGTTCATTTTTCCGTCCGGTTTTCGGATGGTTTATGAACATTGCAATGTGAAGGGGGAGGGCTAACCACAGAGAAAAGCCATCCCCCAGCGGCCTTGGGGACGGCACTAAAACAGGACAAATACCGGTCGGATAAAGCAACTGGTATTTGCCTTTGCTGTGGGGATGAGCCCTAACATTGAAGTTTGTAATAAGCTATCTCTCAGAGCATGAACAACTGACCGGACCTCTCTGGAGATGTCATTGAGGCACATGGACACCCAATTACAAATTTCCTTTCCTTACCCATAGGCCTTCATTTGTTCTGTGACAGTGTAAGGTGCACGGTGCAGGTGGAGGAGGAGGCAGTTCCCAGGTGCCAGGCAGGTGGATACACCTATGTAGCAGTTGTTTGCAGATGCCAGGCCTACAATGTGTGATTGCTGGGAGGTTTAGTGCACCAGCACTGGAGAAAACCACTGAGATTCTCAGCTTGGGATCTTGTAGGTCTTACTCACAGCAAAACTTAATGTGGATTACACTGGTGCACATTTCACTTCACTGTGTGAGTAATGTGGGTATTGCCCTTTAGAGGTTCTGTTTCTTTCCCGTCTCAGCCTGGATCCTGTACAGAACCTTTAGGGTTAATTACCGGGGCCCATCCCTGGCTGAGGCGGGATATGTATACTCACCAGTTTCCTGCTTCTTTGCCTTTAGTCTCTTTGCTGTTCATTTGGGTTTCCTCTGAACTTTGGTTATTTTTTCAACTATTCTTCTGCCTGCTGACTCTGTACTGCGTGATCTCCTGGTTTGACCTCGGCCCGCCTGATTCTGCTTCCCTTCCATTTTCCATTGTGTCTATGATTGTTTGTTGCCCGTCTGTTTGTCGTCCATCTGTTTGGCATCTGTCTTGGCTATGGCTTGCTCAGGATAGGCATGAGTGCAGGGTCGCCCTTATCAGGGCGGATGTTGTGCTCAGGCTGGGTAAGCCAGGGAAAGACTAGGGTGTCTCTGACACACTGGGAGACAATACACTTCTCTTTCTCTTACAATTGCTCCTCTGGCAACTCGTCAAACTCTGTCTCTCAGGCCTTAACTCTGACCTGGACCCCAGCCTGCAGGATAGTGGTCATGCCTAAGGAATAATAACTGTACCTTGAAACACTCCCTGGGCTACAGAGACCGGCCTCCTAGTCAGTATCACGCTCTTTTTCTTCTCTCCCAGGGCAGTTACTCAGTCTCTTCCTTGATTCTTTCCCTCTTCTTTTTTACTCTTTCCTGTCTACCTGTTCCTGCTTGTTTTCCCTGTGTCCTATGAGCTCCTAGGCCGGTGGTCTGTCTGTTATCCTGCTCCACCTCACCACCGGCTACTGAGTGGACAATCCCTTACTGCTGGAACTATACCAAACAGGACCCTTCAACTCTAACTAGAACTCAACCAACTTTCTACCATGACAGGCCCCCTTTCATCAGGCCCTGCACCCCATCCCTTCTCTGATTGGCTGCAGGCTGTCCCCTCTCTGTGGTGCTTAAAGCAGCCCTGCCCCTATTTACAAATGTTTAGTCACATAGTTACATGGTAAGGTTCAAAATGACACGTGTCCATTCTCACTCCCTTATCTACCCAGTAGATACATCTATACATAACACCACATATTGTAGGGGTGATTCACCCCCTACTACAGCCTCATCCAGAACACCCCACACAGGGTGAGAGGTTTATCTCAGGAGCACAAGCAGTGAGTGGTTACATCCTGCAGAGCTGGAATCACCGACTTCTGATCTTTGCTCCTTTTGTTACAAAGTACAAGAAATATGCAAATAATCATCTCCAGATCCCAACGTCCTCCAGTTACTTTTTTTTTTCAGTATTGCTATTTTCTATCTATCGTCTTCTCTGTTTTCTGCAGCTCAAATGGGGGAACCCTCCTCATCAGGCGGAGGCGGAGGCACCATGTAGGTGTGGGGAGGCTTATACACCATAACCTGCTACACCGAAACTTCCTCTAGAGGGCTCACGGATCTGGGATTCTGCAGCACCACAAACTGGATGTAGTGTTCTTTAAGTGACATCCGCCTCACTGAGCCTTCTATGTGAATGGGGTTAGAGCCAACCAGATACTCATCTGTGGACTTCATCAGCGCAGAGTAGAGGACTGGTTGTGTAGGTGAGAGTCTGTAAGGGAAGCTCAGTGTGAAGTTCACTTCAGAATCCAGTGACCAATACCTATAAGAGAAAAAAGGAGACGAGCGCTTCCTGGTGCAATGTTTTTTTTTCTCTTTGATGTATTCCTGGGACATATCTCTGACCACCTGGGGCCCCTATATTTGTGGTGCCCCCGGGCTACTGCCTAGTGTGCCCAATGGAAAAAGATGGCCCTGATTTGGTCTATTATTCTTACTTTCATCATTGTCGCCCCCGCCCCATGGTGTTCTGCAAAGTATCTATATACATTATGGAGCATACATTTTTTATGTGTATTGTACCTGTGTATGTTCATTTTTTTTTAAGCTTTCGGCGTCGTCCGTCCTACATACTAGAGGTCACATGGGCACTCCCATATGTATGTTACAAAATTATTAATACAAGGTAGATAGGTTTTTACCTTAAACTTTTCCCCTGTTTTCTTGGAGAGTAAAGTATCAGTGTCATTAATAGATGGGCACAGGCAGCACATATTCTGACCACATCCCCCACTCCCTGTTCTAGACATACTGGGCGACATGTATGTACGGGGCTGCGCCTGAGCCCAAAAAACTGGTGCAGCCCTATTCGCTATATTTGTAACCAGGCGCACTCCAATATAAGGCGCATTACAGACCACCCGCTGCACTGTGTAATGTGCCTGATCTCGGGGTGCACTGCAACCGTACGAAGCTGCACATTTATAGCATCAGTGCAGCAAATCCCGGCCATTACTGCTGGAACAGGTAGAGACCTTTACAAGGGGTTTACCTGAGCCAGATGTGTCACTTTGTAGCTAGAAAGCGCTAAATCTATGACCGACAGTAGAACAGGTTCTGAGATTCTACACTACTAATGGATGCAAAAAAAATGGCGTCTGGCCCCCAAAAATCCTACATGTCACCCATAGTGTTTATTTTGATGATTCCTGATATTAGTAAATGTTCTATCAATTTGACGAGGTGCGATCAGTTCCTTTATTGTTACTGCTCTACGTAAGGTGATTCCAGGTTTCCCCGGTAATTGATCTGTTAGGAAAGGATCCTTGGACTGTATGAGCCAATGTTGACACATAGGGCGACACGTATGAACGGGGTTGCACCAGATATTTGACTTCTTTTCAGCCTGATATGAGGCGCAGCCCGGTTCATACATTTTTTAATGTGCCGCACTCCATTATAAGGCCTGATTTCGGGATGCGTGCCAGAGGTGGGGCACACTAGAACCATAGTGAAGCTATAGATATAGATGCGGCAATTCCAGGTGCATTACTGCTGGAACAGGTAGAGCACTTTAGAAGGGGTTAACCTGAGCCAGAACTGTCGCCCTAGTGCTAGAATGCACCTGATTTATGACCCGCTGTAGAGATGTAGAACAGGTTCCTAAATCAGGTGCATTCAAGGCTTTTATTATGCACATGAAAACTGGCATTAACGCGCTACATTTCATGCATGATGCCCATCATTTCCCTACTTTTAACATAGGTGTTGTTATATCTTGTGACAACATTATGATTATGACCTCTCTGTTGTTTTCAATATTTCGTCTCTGTTTTATGAGGTTGTTGCAGTTCGGACAACCTTCGGTGTTCGTTCACCTGCCTCGCTCATTGCTTGGTTGATGATTCCCTGAGGAGATTCTTTTTTCCTTTCATCGTTTAGTTATTATTTTTCTCGCTGTTGAATCATCTGAACAA
Source organism: Phyllomedusa bahiana (assembly GCA_025379985.1). Classification (NCBI taxonomy): domain Eukaryota; kingdom Metazoa; phylum Chordata; class Amphibia; order Anura; family Hylidae; genus Phyllomedusa; species Phyllomedusa bahiana. Next base: position 32,850 of record JAODAL010024834.1, on the reverse strand, counting down.
TTCTTCCTTATTCTTCTTCTTGCCCATAGGGAATATTGTTCTTCCATCTTTTATGATGACAACTATGGAAGTCTAGAAATCCATTTGCATCCCCTGATATGAAATATATTATATTGTTTATTTTTTATAGCTTTTTAATTATTATATCTAATAAATCTGTCTCATCAGATTGGGTTTTGGAGGGGACTGTTATCCCCAAGAGTTATTATTTAACTGACTAATGAATTTTTTTGCTATTGATCTGCTCCATAATAAGAACAGGTCCTCAGTGAGTCTCCAGTAAATCACGATTTTTCCTTTATATCTGATCTCGCATATCTCTGCCTATTAGGTCCCCAGTGACGCCACCGTGTATTTCGTTGAATGTTCTGGCTGTTTCTTTATGAGATGTTTTGAGGGTAAGTACAACGTCCTGTTCTCAGCATACTGCAGCCTAGGATTCAGTGGAGCCAGTTCTGAGATAACTGATGGGGCATTTCTCTTACAGGCACTGTTTTGAGATAACGCACATCTGAGCCCATTATATCCTGTATGTTCACGATAGATGTGTAGACTGACTTTCGATAAAGTTCAGGCACTGGAGTTTACTAATGAGATGTAGCTTATATTATGATGCATAGAGAAATTTATGTGTTTCTTTGAATTTTAATTAATCTTGGACTCTCTCCAGAAAATATGAATATTAAAATATATCATTAATTATTTACACCCACATTTCAATAATAAGGTGAGACCTTCCATGGGTTAGGGTGGGCTTGTCATTCCATATTACGTAACAGTTTGCCTATAGAATAAAGATCCAGGGGGTCACCCCTCAGAGTGATATTTGATTCTCAATCTGTGTGAGTCACCCTTGCTCTCCGGCGATGCCACAGCCAAAGAAGTGACCCTTCTGGAGCAGTGAGTAAAGCTTCTACTCTGACATTTCTGGGGGCTCGGTCCGGAGTCCTAGTCTCCATCCGCAGGGTGTTTATATTGTGATGAATGGAGAAGGTAAAACCGGCCAATGGCCAGAGATGGTTAAGATTCCTGCTTTAAGCCTTCTCCCTTCTTAGGGATTATCATATTGTCAGATGTAAACCACATCAAGGAACGGAGTCTGAGGGGCCCCAGGTCTTCACTAGGCCCTTAATGCAAGGTCGGACGAACTTAGCTGTGGGAACCCCCAGGTCATTATCTCTGATGGGGCTACTCACAGTGACAGCCAAAGTGCCGGGCGTGGGATTTTGGAATAGGCTGAAGTGATGGGTCATAGACAGGTAGCATCGAAAGATAAGTAGCAGAGTCCCAGGCAGATAGTAGACAGGTGTAGCGGCAAATATCAGCAGTGCAGGTAAACAGAGAAACAGGTAACAGAAAGCATCCAGAGGTCAGGATCAATGTAGAGACATCAACTAATTGACCCAGAGCACAGGCAGGAAGTTCCTTAAGTCCCAGGTGGTGGCAGGTAATTGGCCTGGTAATTATGTACTGTCCCTTTAAAAAACAGCGAGCGGGTGTGTGCACGCACAGGACACTGGCAGCAGCGAGGGCTTGAGCAGGAGCGAGGACAGGTGAGTACACTCTGGCAGAGGGGAAATGAGAAATCTGCAAATGAGACACAGGTATGTCCTCGGTCGGGGACTGGGACCACGGTATGGACTGTGACGCTTAGTTTTCACGGATTTACTTGTTTCTAAGTTTTTATCATATGTGATATTGTCTCTGTTTCTTTTAACTTTCTGACTGAGGTATAAACTGTGTAGAAAGATCAGAAAAGAGATTTTTGCTCAGGTATTAAATGCTCAGGTATTAAATGCCCTGTCCTAGATATATATATATATTGTGAGACAGTGACAGGGGGAATAGTTGACGGAAGATATATTTCCCCAAGAGTACTCTCCTATGCTGCCATAGGCGGCACCTGGGCAGATGCGTGTCACCGATGGGCCTTGGACTCGGTGAAGGAAGCCGACAGTCCTGTGTGTCAGTAGCACTATGCTACTGACATGTTGTTTAGTATAAGCGGTTCCAATCCGCTTGTGTCCGGGTCGGCTTTTCTGGAGTGGTCAAAGAGCCGGGTGGGTGGCCACTCCCACGCCCCAGGTGAGGCGGGGCTCAGGCCTATAAAGCCTGAACCTACAGGCCTGTGTTTGGTGCTGGTGTCATGCTGTGGAAACAAACCATGCTGTGAGTAACAGACACTGTCTGCAACTTAGCATAGTGAGGGATAAACTGTGTGTAGCTAGCGCTCAGGCCGAGCAGAGCGTTTATTTCTGTTTAGCCTGAAGTCAAGGCTTGTTTTTGTTTTTGTTATGTGCTGCTGAAAAAAACCCGGGCAGCGCCTGGAACTTGAACTATTTCCGTGTCACTGTCTCTGTCTGGGGAAGCCCCTGTTTGCCTACCTACGTTTAAACCTCCACAATGGTGCTTCGGATGCGGGAAGGCAGACATTAAAGAGACATACACGTGTTTTGCTGCAGCCGTTGCTAGGGCATACATGCCAATTTTTGAAAATAAAATAGCAGGAGATCTGAAGGCGGCGTGCGTAGCACGGGGCGCCGAAAGTTTGCATATCCACGCCCATCTTGCATGTAAGCCACCCCCTTCGAAAATACCACACCCTACTCCACCTAACTATGTAATGGCTCGGGAAGAAGGCTAAATTAGGGTTTTGGATCAACCCAGCTTCCCTGGACTGTTGGATGGTCTATTCAGCATCCAGGAGAGCTGGGGGATACCGCCAAACTCTGCCCCAATAGGTAGGTACCCTCGGTGGCCTATTTGAACCTTGGACCAGGTAGTAGCCTCCTGTAGCCAGGTTAATGCTCCCTTTAAGCCAGGTATGTCCCCAATAGCCAGATAGTGCCCCTTACAGCCAGGTAGTGCCTCCATTAGCCAGGTAGGGGGCCCCCCCCCCAATAGCCAGGTAGTGTCCCAATAAGGCCACTTAGATGCTCCTTATAGCCAGGGTAGTTCCCCCAATACCTAGCAGATGCCCCCTTTATTCCAGGTAGATGTCCCCATGAGCCATGCAGATGCCCCCATAAACCAGGCAGATGCCCCATAAACCCAAGCAGATGCCCCCTTTATCCAGGCAGATGTCCCCATGAGCCATGCAGATGCCCCCTTTATCCAGGCAGATGCCCCCTTTATATCCAGGCAATGCCCCCATGAGCCAGGCAGTTCCCCCCTTTATCCAGGTAGATAGCCAAATGCCAGGCAGATGCCCCCTTTTAAATCCAGGTAGATGGCCCCATGCCAGGAAGATGCCCCTAGGGCCAGGCAGATGCCCCCTTTATCCAGATAGATGCCCCATGCCAGGCAGATGCCCTCATGAGCCAGATAGATGCCCCCATGCCAGGCAGTGCCCTATGAGCCAGGCAGATGCCCCCTTTATCCAGATAGATGCCCTCATGCCAGGCAGTGCCCCTATGAGCCAGGCGGGATGCCCCCTTTTATCCAGATAGATGCCCCCATGCCAGGCAGTGCCCCTATGAGCCAGGCAGATGCCCCCTTTATCCAGATGGGATGCCCCATGCCAGGCAGTGCCCCTATGAGACAGGCAGATGCCCCCTTTTTTTCCAGATAGATGCCCCCATGCCAGGCAGTGCCCCTATGAGACAGGCAGATGCCCCTTTATCCAGATAGATGCCCCCATGCCAGCAGTGCCCCTATGAGACAGGCAGATGCCCCCTTTATCCAGATAGAATGCCCCCATGCCAGGCAGTGCCCCTTTTAGACAGGCAGATTCACCCTTTATACCAGTTTAGATGCCCCCATGCCAGGCAGTGCCCCTATGACCAGGCAAAATGCCCCTTTATCCAGGCAGTGCCCCTATAGCGGTAACAATAAATAATAAAACCTACTTCACTCCCCTCACATGCACTCATCACTGCACACACACCCATCTCCTCACAGACAATCCATCACCCCCCTCCCCACACACACAGCCCTCCCTGCACTCACCTTTCCTGCTGGCATCCGAGTTCTTCTAACTCTGGGAAAGGGGGCGGAGCTTCGCGGTCCCGCTAAGCCCCACCCCCTACCCCCGCAATGCTCTCCTAGCTTCCTCTGAAGAGGAAAGCATTGCCGGCGGCGGCGCAGGACAAAGGCATCGGGGAGCGTTCTAGAGACGCTGCCCGATGCCTCTGTACACAAAATAACCTCCAGCTTCTCTAAAGAGGTGGGAGGTTATGCCCCCCAAGCGGGAGGGCGGGACACGGCCCCCATTAGCGGGAGTGACCCGCCAAAAACGGGAGGGTTGGCAACTATGTGCTAGGGGCAACGACTCGTGGAAACGGGCTGAAATCCTATGTCCTGGATAAAAGCTGCCACTACACAGCCACCAGACACGGCCAAGATGGACAAACTGGTAAAGCAACTCATCCAGGCCCAAAAGGGAGTCTCCAGCTGATGACAGCCAATCAGCAGAAAGTGCATGAGGAGGCCATGCGGCCCAGGCGAAACCAACGCGCTGCTAATAGAGGCCAATCGACTCGCCTTGCAGGAACAGCAAACACATCAACCGCCGCTGCAGGAGCAGGTACAACCGTGGCACAAAGTGTGCAGAGGTCGTCAAGTTCGCTTTCCCACACCACCCGGGCTGCCGTACAGACGTCTCTACAGAAGATACGCTCACGGACGACGTCGAGGCCTACCTTGCGCTCTTTGAAAGGGTGGCAGAGCGCGAAGCGCCCTACCAGGTGGGACACTGGGCGGAGGTAGTGGCGCCTTTTCTGACTGGGGAATCTCAAAGGCGTATTTTGACCCCAGCGAGCAGGACGGGCCCCGGGACTATGCCAAGTTGAAAGGGCGAGATTCTGGCCCCGCTTAGAGTAAACAAACCATTTTGCGGGCCCGCGGGGTGCAAAACGGGACCTTCTCTGAGCACCTACCCGCTCGACCCCAAATGTTGCCCTTCCTTTGGGTAAAAAAGTGGCTACCCCGGGGGGGGAAATCTACGCCTGCGCAGATGGTCGAGAAGGTTGTTGGATAAGTTTATCCACTCGTTGCCCCCGGGAGACCCCCAGGTGGGTAGGACAAGGGGACCCCAAAGATGCGGAACCCCCTTCCTAGCCCGGAGGTGCAAGGCCACTGAGGATTTACTGCAAGCCGTCCCTCAGGGACGGTCAAAACCCCGGGGGGTAACAGCAAGGGGGGCCAAAATGCTGGTAAAAACTGTTCCTTATCAAAGGGGGGAAAAGAGTGTCCCAAAGGGAGGGGCCCAGAGGGGGTTCTAGGGAGAGGAAGAGTCCCAAAGGGAAAGGGCCCGGGCACAGGCCAGAGTCTCAAGGTGACCGGGGCCCGGGTCTATGTTGGCGGTGTCATGGACCTGGCCCAATATGGCCGCAAATGCCCCCTTACGGAGAGTATAGGAATGTGACTCAGCTAGGGGAGGTCGTTGTTTGCACGGCCCGTGTGCTCCGCAGAGACTGTGCCGAAATACAGCAGCTGTGTCACATCAAGGTAACGACAAACCCTAACTGCTCTGCTGGACTCGGGGAGTTTGGTCAACTATGCCCCCAGCTGGTTGCCCAAAACCGTTACGGGGAAGGTTGTGGGGTTTTCCTATGTATAAGGGGGACACAAGAGTACCCTACCGCCCTGAAAACTGGAGACTTTGGGTGGGGGCCTCACAGAGGTGGGGCGGGTGGAACCCTTTGCACCCGTGATTCTGGGGAGGCTCCCCCAAATTTTTTGGGATTTGTGGGTGAGAAATGTCTGTACTGCAAATGTCAATGATGATGTTAAGCGGTCCTGTTAACCCTGAACCCTTTGAAAACCGAATTACGTTCAGGAAAGTAGGGGGTGACCAAGGAATTTTTAATTTTCCCCTAGCGGTACTTACAGGTGAGAGAGGCCGGGAGGGGGGGACAGCACCCTGACCTGGGGTTTCCCAATAATTTCGGGATCCCCAGTCCGAGACCCACCTTAAAAGCCCGGGGAAAATGTAAAGGTTGGAAGGGGGAAACCACAATCCCCCGGGGCTGACAGCTCTTCCCCCACCGGCAGTCAATAAAAGAGCGCTGTCCCAGGCGACAGAGTCGGGGGGAAGGGGGGGGAACATAGGGTGCCTCACCTTACAGGAGAAATGGTTTTGGGAACTGCGCAAAAACTGTGTCGGGGTCATCGGGGGGCAGGAGAAAAACCACAGAACGTTTCTCCAAGGGGTTTTTCGGGCCAGGGGTACATGGGGAGGTAAAAGGGTTTTACTGCAAAATTCATGCCAGAGTGTCAACTTACAGTCCTATGCCCCTTACAGGAGCCCCTTGGTGCGCTCCCTATAATCGGGGTGGCCCTTTGAAAGGTCGAAAGGGATCTAGTAGGCCCTTTAAAAAAATTCCCAGAGGCCATCAATATATTTGGTGGATTAGACTAGCCACACGTACCCTGGGGCCGTTCCTTGGAAAACCTCCCAAAAGTTATTGCAAGGGAGCTGTTTTAATGTTTCCCGACTGGTTCCCAAAGGAGATCCTTACAGATCAAGGGACCCCTTTATGCCCAAAGGTTCTAGGGATTTATGAAAACTGCTGAACATTAAGCACTTGCGTACTCTGTGTATCCCCCCAAACGACGGCTTGTGGAGAGATTCAACAAACGTTAAAAACATGTTAAAGAGGGTGGTGAGTAAGGACGGGAAAGACGGGGACTGTCTTTTGCCCATTTAATGTTCTCACCCGGGGGAAGTCCACAACATCCACTGGTTTTCTCCCCTTTAGCTGGTTTATGGTAGAGCCCACTTTGGCCTCCTGGACATCGAAAAAGGAACCTGGGGAGCAGGGTCGACCCCCTACCTTTGTGTGATTAAAACACATTTTCCCAAAATTGCAAGATAGGATCGCTGCCATCATGCCAATAGTGGGGGAATCCTACGGGGGGGCACAGGAGGTCAAACCCGGTGTAAAAATAAGTGGCCAAGGGTACGGAGCTTTAACCCAGGCATCGGGTTTTTAATATTGGCCCCTACTTAGAGAGAAAGTTTTAGCAAATGGCAAGGGCCCTAGAAGTGATTGAAAAGGGGGGGAGACTTTGAATTACAAGGGGATACCAGCCCCGGGAAGCGGAAACCAGAACAGTTGTACCACGTAACCTGATTTAAAACCCTAAAACAGAGAGACCCCTACGCTGTGAGCCCCCTTGTATGCCCCCCCGAGGTGATTTTTCAACTCGCTGTCGAAATCTAAAAAAAAAAGAACCGGGGAAATTTATAAAAAAATAGGGACGTGTTTTCAAACTATTGGCGACAGATTCATAAGGCATGTACGTAACAGAAAAACCCGGGGGGAAAAAAAACCCTTTAAAAACCCCCGGGTTTCCCCAAGGCTAAGGAGCCATATCTGAGGGGGTCAGGAAAATGTTAGACCCGGGTAAAAAGAGGAGTCCCGCAATGAATGGTCAACCCTATGTGCTGATCCCCAAAACCCGGGTGGGGTCATTACATTCTTAATGACTTCCGGAAAAATTTAAATGAGGGATCAAAATTTACGCTTACCCCAGCCCAAGGGTGGATAATTTTTTGAGGACTTGGCCATGCCAGGTACTTCTCCACCCTAGACTAATAAAGGTTACTGGCAGGTTCCCCCCACAAAAAGGGCCAAAGAGAAGACCGCGTTTTTCTAAAGCGAGGACTGTTCCAGTACGTTGTTTAATTTTTTGGGTTACTGGGGTCCAGCCACCTTTTTTAAGAAATGGATTCATCTTAAAAACCCCCTGTCAAATTTTTCTTCGGCATACTTTGGGGATATCATTTCTTCCGAAGAGGGATAGCCCCCTACCAAAGGTTTCAGGGGAATATGGGTTCACTTTAGAGAAGCGGGGGGGTTACCCGAAACCCAAAAAAATGCACCCTAGGGCTTGGGAAGCCGATACCTGGGGTACATAATAGCAGGGGGTCATAAAAAACCCCGGTTAATAAAATTTAAGCAATACAAGGGGCCCAAAACCCCCAACAAAAAGGCAGCTGAGAGCTTTTTTTGGTATTGTGGGGTTTTTATCGGGGCTTTTATTAAAAATTTTTTCCATATGCAGCGCCCCGGGAAGATTTGGGCTGGCATATTAAGTCGTTATGTCAAATGGCCCCAAGGCAGAAAAAAAACGTTCCAAGGGTTTTTAAACAGGGGCCCCTGCAGACATCCGGTGTTTGGGCAACCGAATTTCAAGAGGGACTTCAGGTACAGAGGATCATTGATGTTGGGGCTGGGAGCAGTCCTTTCCAGAAGTAGGGGGGGGGAGGGCTCCCTCATTACTGAGCAGGAAGCTCACACCGCGGAGAAAAATTATAGTAATTTTAGCTGGGGGTTTTTTGGCCAAAGTGGGGCCCCCTTTAACCCTGAGGTATTATCTTTTAGGGCGCCCCTTCAAATTGATTACCCACATTTTCCCCCCTTTCATGGGGTGTCTCGGCCAAAAGGGGGAAAAATGGGGTCACAAGGGGGGTTTCCTTTCTTTGCAAAATTTTAAGTTTACAGTGGAAAACCCGGGGGGGTAAACTTCGGGGGAATGCTGATTTTCCCGAAAACCCTTTGTATGGTGGCCCCAAGTTTGTCCCACCCCCCAGGTTGAACAGGGGGGGAGGGGATTAGACATGACAGGGGGGAATAGTGATGGAAATATATTTTTCCCCAAAAGTACTCTCCTATGCGCCTTAGGCGGAAAAAGGGCAGTCGTTCACCGAGGGGGGCCTGGACCGGTGAAGGGAGCCGCAGTCCTGTGTGTCAGGCATATGCTACTGACATGTTGTTTTGTATAAGCGGTTCCCAAACCGCTTGTGCCGGGGGCTTTTTTGGGTGGTCAAGAGCCCGGGTGGGGGGCCCCTCCCACGCCCCCGGTGAGGCGGGGGTCAGGCCATAAAGCCTGAACCACAGGCCCGTGTTTGGTGTGGTTTCAGCGGGGAAAACAACCTGCCGGGGGAGTAACAACGCTGTCGCAACTTAGCATAGTGAGGATAAATGTGTGTAGTAGCGTCAGCCAGAGGCGTTTTTTTTTTTTTAGCCCCGAAGAAGGGTTGTTTTTGTTTTTGTTTTATGCGCTGAAAAACCCCGGGAGCGCCCGGAACTTGAACATTTGTGTCACTGTTCGTCTGTGGAAGCCCCTGTTTTTCCTACCTGACGCTAAACCCCCACAATAATAATATATATTTTATTTATATATATATATATATATATATATTTTTTATGTCCCGGGTGTATAAATTAAATAGAAAAAAATTTTGGTCGGCACATCCAAAAAAAACCTTTTTTTAAAAAAAATTAGCAAGGTCGTATGGTTGTGAAGCAAATATATAACACATTCAATTCGCGCACACTATACGGTAACTAAAAACTAAAAAAAAAAAACCAGGGAAAAACCCGTCCGGGGTTCCCCCTTTAAATGTATAGGGATGAGATCTACAGTGCCCCTACATCAAATACTGCACATATAGTACCATTCACGTCTCAAATGCCATGCAGATTTCCAAAATCTAGAATAAATCCACAAGCAATTTCCCTTATTTTCAAGTCAATGTGAAATGTTCAGCATTATGCAGATTTCGCAAGCTTTTTTTTTTTCTTTTTTAAAAGGGGTTTTTGCTCAGCTTCAGAAAAAATGACACATATTTCTTATTTTTTTTTTTTCCCAAAATTCCACCCGAAAACTGTATAGTAAACTGCATATTTGCAGTGAAATCACCCTTTTTGGTAAATGTGCAAATCCAATACAAGTGAACATTTCTTTACCTATAGATTTTGCTGCGGCTCACGTGGAAAAAAATTTTTGTGCCTTTTTGTAAATTTTAACTTTCTTTTTGTCTTTAATCTACTAAATAACATTCTGGAGCATCTTCTATTATTAAAAAAAAGAACATAGGAATTTTTGGAAAAGCATTTCTGCTACTTAGAATACATGAACATTTCTTGAGGTTCTTCGATCACATTCAAGGTCCAGATTCAGCAATGGATATTGTCCGAGCTCCTGGATGTCCATGTAGTCTACAAACTATTGAAGAATGGTTTAGAGGTAAGAGCACCTCCTATTGGAACTTCAGCTCCAGAGATGTGTAACTGCAGAGCAAAAATACAGAATAAGTATCTGGACCCAGCAGTGGAAGCAGGGAGTCAGGAGACAGAACAAGTGGAAAATTAAGAAAGCATGAGACACCCCCAGTTATACCAACCCGAGGAAGCTCCAAATGGTGCGGCTGTTAACGTGAAGGTGACAACAGATATGAGGGATGGTTTTAGGCTCTACCAAATCAGAGCTGGGACAATGAATATGGAAGCAAGGCTCCCTGTTTTGTGAGTAATTGAACAGTCTAGTATCGAAAAACAAGAGAGAGTAGACTTTAAACCTAAAAGAAAGAAACACCAATATGTTGAAGAAGCCAAGAGAAAAGGACTAAGGGAGACATGTATGAACGTTGACGCTGACCGTCCGGGTCTAAATAGCTTTACAGCAGTGTATAATGCATCAGTATGAATGGACCTGTCCTACTGACGTTCATACACTTGGCGCATCGTAGGTGTAGTCCTGGAGCTAAGCCTATCTGTGCCACATACGGTAGTAAAAAAGTAGACAAGACTCCACAGAATTCCTGACCGCTCAAGCCGGGCTTACTGATCTTCATTATAAACTGTATTATATAAAACAATTTCACAATGATATGAAATGAATGTCTAAGTAAATAAAATAAAATATATTTACAGTGAACTAATATAACATTAATATTAAATTATATATTCTAAAATTACTAATAATTTAAACAATATAAAATTAGAAAAGCCATCCAGCATCTACCATAAATCCCATTATTATGTTATTATCAGTAATCACAGACACATCACAGCAAAGAGAAATAAAAGACGTTAGAAAAGCATGTCAGTGAATGGACCACAAGTCTCAGCGAGACCTGTGCAGTGCCGGCTACTGCCATATGTAGGATAAAGGCTGAGAGCAGCAAAATGAGATTTCCGCACTGATCCTCATCTGATTAAAATTTGATTTATTTAAAGTAGTAAAAATGAAAAATAAAAAAAATCAGAACAAACTTTTATTAACATAATTAATTTTTCATTAGAAAATCCGCTCCATGAATTGCCTGTCTCTACAGAGAAGAGGAGTAACAGCTAGAATAGAAATGTAACAGTTCTTATCTATGATTGACAGTAACAGCTCCTTATCTCTTGTAACATTCTAAACACAGATTGAGATTGACACAGGGAGAGCGATGAGGTAGGAGAAAGGAACATTGAACAGTATGATTGACATTTAGGAGCTTCTGTTCTTCTCTGTAGAGATTAAAGCAGTTCATGGAGTTATTTTTCTAATGTTATGTTAATAATAATATTTTGTTCTGATTTTTATATTTTTCTTTTTTATAATTAAAATCTTACAAATTTTTTTTTTACACTTTTACATTGTTCGTTAATTTTCGTTTCTCAAAATGTAGGTCGGTGGGTCAGCCTTTATTCTACATACAGCAATAGCCGGCACATGACAGGTCTCGCTGAGACTTGTGGTGCACCATCCACCACTATAATAATAATAATAATAATAATAATCTTTATTTATATAGCGCCAACATGTTCCACAGCACTTTACAATTTAGAGGGTATAATATACAGACAAGGAGAACAAACATTACACAGTAAAAAACTACTTACAAATCAGACACTTGGTATGAGGGCCCTGTTCCCAAGAGCTTACAATCTATTAGGGTGTATGGGTGAGACAAAGGGTGAGAAGTGCTCAGTTTACAATGATCCAGCCATGTTTTATAGCATAGTTTCTATTCACTAACATGCCATTCTAGTGCCTTTTCTTATTTTTCTAGCCTCCTGTGATGTGTTTGTACTCAATGATAATACTGCGATAACTCCATAAATACCAGATAGAGAACGGGATTTATGGTAGATGCTGTGTTGGTTTCATTAATTTACATTATTTAATATTTATTTTAGAGGATATAATTTTATCTAAATTTTATAGGAAATCATTTTATATTGTTTGGATATTTTATAATTTAACATTAGTTTTATAATGTAATATTTATTTTAGTTGATTGAATTTTATCTAGTTTGATAATTATCATAAGTTAGTTTGTATTATTTTACTGGTATTAGTATTGATTGATATTTTTTGCCCTGAGTGCAAATATTATTCCACTACGACAACTCAGGCAGATCACTTTTAAAGGGGTTTTCTCGCTACAAAGGTCATATCTATAATGATGGGGATAGTAAGGATATGTTCACATGGCATATTGGGAAGCGTACAGTACGTACCCCAATACGCCGAATGTTTTGGAAGCACGCGCTGATCAGCAAGTACTTCCAAAGACTGGGAGGGGGGGTGCGCTGGCTGGCCTCCTTGATATGCTTTATCAGCGGCGCGTAAGTGCCACGAACAATTGACATGTCACTTGTCTCTCTGGGCATACGATACGATCATATTGTACACCCGGGAGACGCATAATTCATAGCTCTCTAATTGTGGCGTGCATTTCGCCACGTATAAAACACAATACGCAGCGAAATGCGTGAGAAAATAAGCCGTGTGAACATACCCTAAAATTAAGCACTTTTTCAATTGGTTTGCATTATCTCAAAACTAAATCACCAAAAAAGGGGGGGAAATTTAAACAAAGAAACCTAAAATCTAACTTTTATTAATAATGCAATAAAAATAGCATCGCTATGAAAACATACATAAAATAGGGTTAAACCAAACTATGTGGCCCTAGATTCCCAAAAATAACTAGCAGAGCCCCTAGATGTCCACAGGATGGTCGCCCTGACAAAGGACGGTCCTGTCTCGAACCTCTCCCTGAAAAATTCACCCTAGTAGTCCCTTACAAAAAAACAAAAAAAAGTGTAACCCCAACATGTTTCAATCCTCCATGATATACAAATCTCATCAGGGGTATGTAAGGAGAAAAATAGAAAAAAGGTACCACATAAGTAGCCAAAGGTGATAATATTAATACCTGATGTAGTGCCACTGATAGGCTTAATAGATGTATAGTCCATGATAACCAAGACTCTCATATGATTCCAAAACTACAACAGGTTACCTGCACAAAGTCTGGTGTATTCAGAACACAGGCGGCATCAGTGCTGTATAGCCGCAATGTTCAGTTACCACTGACTCTGTGTATGACAGAGAGTGGTATTCAGGCGATGCAAAAAAGAAAAAGAGGGAAGATTCCAAAGGTGAAGGATGGAGGGACCCACAAGCATATAAACACAGTTTTGTCATACGCAACCTTAAACTTCAAGCCTACTCATCTAATATACAAACAAAAAACTAATACTTAACCTTTATTTAGAGATACCTAAAAACTATAAACTTCACTCCTAAACTGATTTTAAAATCTGCAACACCTGACTCACTATAATTTATACAAACACATGCCTAAGAATATTGCTGCATTATTACAACACCTTCCCTATTTAGATATCAATCCTACTTGATAATATCAATATCTAGCTAGTACAACAACAGAGCCCGGCTGTTTCAACAACTCTAACAAGGATAATGTCTTTCAAAAAATAGTGAATTGCTATCTCTTAAATAAAGCTAACTAGGGCAAATAAATCAAAACAATTGTTGACTAATAGTGTTTAGCGATTTTTATCGACAAAGTTGAAATCGGCAAGGTTTTTATGGTGATCGAAATTTTCAGATCATGCGATAATTAAGGTTAAAATCTGTGCATCATATATTAAGATCGCGCCTTTTTCGGCGCTTCCTGTCATTTTGGCGGCCAGCAAATCAGATTACAGAATAGAGCAGGGTGAGATGTGTGTGCGATCGTCATGACTGGGATGTGTATGGTTGCGATTGGCTGGAAAAATCACATGACCTCGTTTTACATAGAACAGCGTTTCCTGTTCAGCCTCAGTGTCTCTCAGTATCTCATAGGGATAGGACCTGCGCTCTGCTGTGGCCAAAACAGCTCAGCGAAATTAGTCTATTTCTGCACAGAGAAACCTCTACTATTAGCTTGTGATCCTTCCAATTTAGTTATATTAGAGATTTGAAGATTTTATGTAGTTAGCTAGAGAATTTTAAAGCAGCATCTACCGCTGTAAAGTCTACGAGGGGGAGCGGAGGGGGGGGGCCCCGCGGGCGAACACAGACAAGCTCTATCTATAAAGGAACACTGGATAAAGTTTCACCAAGACTTAGTGTAGACATTGTAGTGGAATATCTTTATTATTAACAGTTTGCTATTGAAATATTTCCTGGATATCGGGCAGCCTGAACTTATATTGGATAAACATCATTTCTAGTGACTGCAGGTCTCTTTGTTAGCTGCAAAACTCCACTTTTATTATCAGTATACATTTCAGATAGGTGTTCATTTTCAATTTTACCCATTCCACCTGTGACTGTTGATATATCCACCTTGCAGTTAAATTACAATCCAGCAATCTTGTAGTCAGCACAGGTTGTCTGTTGCCAAAAAATACCGTGTATCATACGAAAACAAAACAGATGGGTGTTTTTTTACTTTTGCGCCCCCCAGCTTTGTTCATTGACGCGGGCATCCCCCGTAAATCTTAAAAACAGAAATTCTATTTTCCCCCACAGGGGGGGAATTAAAAGGTAAAAAAAAATTTACCGTTTATTTTTCGAAAAACTCACGGGTTAGGGTTTTTTTTGACTTTTGCGCACCCAGCATGTTCATTGACGCAGATCCACGTAATTTTAAAAAACCCAATTTTTTGTACCCCCGGTAAAATTAAAAGGTGAAAAAAAATACCGTGTATTATTTCAAAACAAAAACAGTTTCGTTTTTTTTTAAACTTTTGCGCACCCAGAAAATGTTCTTTTGACCACCCTCTTGTAAATCTTTAAAACACCCAATTTCTTTTATTTCACCACAGGTGATTTGACAAGGTGAAAAAAATACTTTTTTATTTTACAAAAACAAAACTTTTCGTTTTTTTTTGGCTTTTGCACCCCCAGTTTTTTTCATTAGCAGCATCCACGTAAATTTAAAAACAGCAATTCTTTTTTTCACCACAGGTGAATTGAAAGGTGCAAAAAATACCGTTTTAATTATAAAAAAAACAAAAACAGATACGTGTTTTTTGCATTTTTGGGCCCAGCCCCAGATTTGTTGATAGACACTTGCGGGTTAAATTTTGGGGGGTAATCCAGCAATTTTGTTTTGTTTAGGGGGGTTTTGGAAAAAAAGCTGGATTTGGGGTTTTTTAAATAAGGATTTCCAAACTATTCCAAAACCTTTAAAATTTTTTATATTTCTGAACATTGGAGCGAAAATGCAGGGGGGGGAAAGCGAAGCAAAGGGGGGGGTAGGAAATGGAGGTAGACGAAGGGAAAAGGTGCCCTTCCCTTTTTGCTGGCGACAAAACGCATGCCAGCGGATCGTCGTTGGGCCCGTCGGGCCCGGGTCATCGCTGGGTCGGGGGCCCTGTGAATCTAAGTAACGAACATCGTCGCCAATCTTTTCCCCCCAGGGGTTTAAAATTGAAACCCTGCCTTCTCGCAGTTTCCCCTCTTTCCCCCCCGTACGGCCACAAATGTCGTCATCAGCATCATCAGCCCCGCAAACAGGGAAAAAAACCCCAAATTTGAACCCTCTTTTACCCACCACTGTGGAAAAATCCTTTTTTGAAAAACCTCTTTGATGAAAAAATGGGGTTTGGGGGTCGGGAAGGCATGAAAAAAGATCAAGAGGCCAAAGAGGATGTTTTTTTTTTTTTTTTTCCTTTTTGCTCTGACGGCCCAGTTACTGAGGCCTAGAGGAGGAGAAGGAACCCGGGTTAAATCTTCAAAAATCCGGGGCGGTGGGGCAACGCCTTGCGGGCCCTCTTGCTTGTTACCCCGCGGGCCCTGGATGAGAATGTCGGACGAAAGTCCCTGTTTTTGATATGATGATGCAAACATTGGGGAAATCCAACTTTTGGTCTTTTCGGGGCAGTTTTTTGCTTGGGGGGCGTTTTATCTTTTGGCGAGGTAGGAAGACGATGGTGGTAGTGTCGTACGGGTTCGCTCTCAAATGGGTCGCAGAAGCCCGGGTTTTGATTTATGATTCGCCACCCCAACGGTCAGCGAAAAACCCCCGCTCCTCGTTATCGCCTTTAAAAAAGGTCCAGGCCTTAAAAGCCGGGGCCTTTTCTTTGAGCAAGTCTGATTCCCCCCAGCGAGGCCCATATCCCGCCTTTCCCGGGGAAAAACGCTTAAGTAGAGGCAAAGAACCTTAAGTGGTTAACCACCCCCAAAAAAAAAACATTTTCTAAAAAACGGGCAGCGAATGCTTGAGTTAAATTGGGGGGAAACATTTGGGCCAAAAAAGGCCAAAACCGACGCCGGGCCCCCAAACCACTGTAAACCCCCACTGTCTGCCTCCCTTCCCCCCCGCCAACCCCAAGCTTTCCCTCGGTTTCCCAGGTCTCCCCGGGTTTTTTTTGATCAGGGATCAGCCTCCGTTTTCAGCCCCCCACCGTCGCCCCCGAGTCCCAACCAGCCCCCCAAAAGCCCAATCCTCCCCCTTCCCCTTCCCCCATTTTTTGACGCCCCCTGCACGACTTTACGGGCGGCCAGTTTAGCACCCAAGTTTCTGTTCTTCCGGGTTTTGGGGGCAAAAGGGAAAAATTTTAAAACCCCAAAAACCCACCCCAAAGGGGGCCCCAAAAAAGGCCTAAAATGTCGGCTTTGCCGGTTTTTGGGCCCTTTGGGGAAAAATTTTTCCTTTCCGTTTGGTGGACACAGGGGGGGTTTTCCCCACGCCCATGCCCTCGCCCCCCCCAATACCGGGATGTCCGAGAAAGGCATTTCTTTGCCAAAAAAACGGTCCTTCCCTTGGCCGGGCCATTTTGTCATCAAAAATTTTTCAAGCCCCCGTTTTTTTCTGCATCTGTGCCCGGGGGAAAAGTCCATATCACCCCCGACATGGACGGTAAGCAGGGCCCAAAGGGGCCGCTATATCTCTTGGACACCCTCAGGGGGTGAGCTGGGTGGTTCTCTCTGGGGGGTGACGTGGCTCTCGGGCTCGGCGCACGCTTTTAAAAAACCCCCTGGGGTGGTGCAGGGCTTTTTCCCCCCAAAGGGCCCTTGGGGGCATCACGTCCCCAGGGGGGGGGGAACCGGGCCGTGTTAAAATTTAAATTTCCCCTTGGAGACCGTCCACACACAGGTCAGGAGTCGGGGAGGGGCTCTCCAAAAACGGCCCCAACGTTTGGTGGGTGACAAGAACCTTGTGCCAGGAAAAAAGGTGGTTTTCGATAATGGGCGAAATCTGCGGGCCGCCCTTAAGATCGGTAGGCGGGAGCCCATCCCTTGCCTGGCCCATGTCATAAAATTTTGGTGTCCAAAAAATTTCTAAAGAGCTACCCGGGTCGGGGACTCCTGCTGAAGAAGGCTCGAGGTCTGAGTTCGCATTCCCCCGTTCGCACCCTCCCTTTTTTTCCCGCCTGGGCTGGGGTTTGCGGCATCGCTCGGCCTCCCCGTAACCGTCTCTTTTTTGCGTGGAAAACCCCCGCGGGTTTTTCCCCAACCCTCCCTTGCCCCAGCGATTGGGGGGCGGCGCGCAATGCCATTACGCAGTACAAAAAGGGGACACATGGCCTGCAAGCAGCGGTGGGACCTCGGGGGGGGTTTGAGCCCCCGGGAGAGGGGAAAGGCAGGTGAAAAGAGCTCTGCACCATCCTTGCCAGTTTGAAGAAGCCCCCCAAAAGTCGTGCGGGCGATGCCCCTTTTCAGCATGGGGCATTTTTGGTGATCTTCGTTCGGAACGTTTTTTGGACACTCTGAAAACATAAGGGGGCCCACCAAACGAAAGGAGGAGGAGCCCGGGCACGATGCAGACACGGAGCCTTTTTCTCCGCAGATCCACAAGGCCCGACAGTTTTTAATTTTTTTCGGTTTTTCATTGGCAGTGGTTTTAGGGTCCAGAGCTAGTGCAAGGCGGCACCCTCAGCTTAGGGTGCCTTTAATTTGAGGGGAAGTCGGGGGCTGTGTTGAAGCTTTTTTTCCGGGGGAAAACGGGGAGGAGGGGAGGAGGAGGGGATTCGTAGGAAAACCCACGTCCCCGCCTTGGAAAGAGGGTTTGGGGTGAATTTGAGGCAGAAAGAGGAAAAATGAGTTTTTTAGTGCCCTCAACCCGAGGCTTGGGAAAATCAAGGCTCCCAAACTCTACATGGGGTGCTTGGATGCTTTAAATTTTTCCCAGATCCCCCCGCTTAAAAGGGATAAAAAAGAAAAAACAGTTTTCTGGGTGGGCCCCCCTCCTTGATCCCGGGGACAAAATAAAATCGCACTTTCCCTTTCCCCCCACCCAAATTTGGAGTTAAAAACGGAAAAGGAGACCTTGCCCGATTGATCAATGGGCATTTTGGGCGTCTGCTTCACGTTTTTCAAAAATTTTCGGTGGAACAAGGGCCCGGGACGTGACAGCAAATAGAGGCCAAATTTGCCGTTTGCGGGGGAGCAGCAGGGAAGGGGGCAGAAACTAAGGGGTTTACCCTTTTGGCAATCTTTTTTTACCACTTCTCCCCCGCATGCAATGAAGGCCCCACCTACAACCACCCAAAACCCGCTTAAAATATGGTGCACGACATTGCGTTCTACAAAGTGTTTTTGGATTTTGTTCCGGAAACCCCAAAAAACTTCTGGGTATCCAAAAAGGTCCCAAGGGGCCCGGGGTGGCTGGGCCCCCCATAGGGTGTTGTTTTGCCCAAACGCCAGGTTTAAAATTTTTGGCGGCCTTCAGCAAGGGGAGGGGGATATTACAGACAAAACGCCCCTGGCTTTCATGTTTTAAAAAGGTCGTTTGATTTCATCAAGATGAATCAGGGAAGGATCTTGATGATTTTTGTGGCCCCAATTTCCCAGGTCCCCCGATTAGTTGCTGGTTACTTTACATTCCTCCTAAAAAAGAAATGGTCCTCTTGAAAAACTTTTTTTTTAAAAAGGGGTCTTTTTTTTTTCTGCAATTTTTTTTTTTCAATTCCCAAAAAGTTCATTTGCCCGGGTTTTTCTGTGGGGGGGATAAAAGACACCCAAAGGGTTTTATGACAACACCCTATTCCATTTACTCACTTTAATCTTTAGAATTTTTAAAATTGTTTAATGGTTTTGGGGTCATGTTGGCCTCACAATTTTTAACGTGGGTTGGAAATCATATTTATAATTTTTTGGGGTCATGTTGCGTGAGATACAGCAATTTTTCAGGTCCCTTTTGGGAAAAGAAATTTTTGGCTTCTAAGTGGCATTTCTCCTTCACAAATTTTTTTCAGTGGGTGAGAAGTCATTTTTTTAATTTTTTGGGTCATTTCTGCTTTGAAATTTTAGCAATTTCTACAGGTCCTATTCTAAAAATGTTGTTTGTAAAAGACATTTGTTCTTTTTACAATTGTTTAAAAGTGGGGTTTATGGGTCATGTTTTGAATTTTTGGGGGCCCTTTTGCTGTGAAATGCACTTAAAAAAGGTCCCAATTTTAAAAAATGTTTGTTTCTAACGACATTTGTTCTTTACAATTGCCCAAAAGGGGACAAGGGGCATGCTTTTAATTTTTGGGGGGCATTTTTTTCTGTGACCCTTTCAGCCTTTTTACTACAGGTTCCCATTCTAAAAAAAGGTTTTTTCTAAAAAGAAATTTGTTTTTCACAAATTTTTCCAAAAATGGCTTTAAGGGGCATGCTTTGAATTTTTTTTTTTTAGGCATTTTGCTGTGACATGAGCTATACTACAGGTCCCCATTCTAAAAAAGTTGGGTTTTTAACAGAATTTGGGTTTTTCACAATTGTCCAAAAGGGGGTCAAAAGGGGCATGCTTTGGGAAATTTTTTTGGGGGCATTTTGCTGGGACATGCAGCTATACTACAGGTTCCCATTCTAAAAATGGGGTTTTTCTAACAGACTTTGGGTTTTTCACAATTGTCCCAAAGGGGGCTCAAGGGGCAAAGTTTTTTAATTTTTTTGGGGGCATTTTGCTGTGACATTTCAGCCCATTTCTACAGGTCCCTTTTTCTAAAAAAAAGTTGTTTTTTAACAGACCCTTTGTTTTCCAAAGGTCAAGAGTGGGTCAAGGGTGATGGGGGCGGGCAAAAAACGGAATAGGGTAGGACATTTTTTAAAGGGGCACATATTGCAAAATAAATTTTTTTTGCAAGGGTCTTTAAAAATAGCTATCAATCCCTTTATTTAGGGCAACCCATTTAAAAACAAAATTTAAAAAAAAGAAACAAAACATGGTGGGATTCCATCCTATTTTTTTAAAATTGGGGTTTTTAGAATTAAAGTACTAAAAAACTTGCATGTACCAAAAAAAAGCTGTTAAAAAAAAAATTTCCCCTTGGGAAATTGGGACAAGGGGGAGTTACAGGAAAACTTGACCCCGATGTAGGTTATTCCCGAGGAAAAGGAGTTTTTGGGCACGGCAGGAACAAAGTACAGAGACCAAATTTTTCCCCCCAGCCGTTTTAGTAAAAAAAAAGAAAAAGGGAAAGCCAAAAAAAAAAAGGGGGGACCTGGGGGTAACAGGGCGTTAACCACCAGTATTTCCAAGTGAAGCTCAATTGGTCCACACTCATAGGAGGGGCAAAACCTTCCCAGGTATTGGGGCTGGGGTACTGAGGAAGGTGGAGTTTTCTCACCCTTTCCCCTTCCGCACTCTGCTTCAGAAAGACAGTTTTTCGTTGCTGCGTCATCAGGGGGATTTTAACCTGCGTGGGTTTAAAGATGGGGCCGCCAGCCTGGGCTCTCACCCCCAACCCCCTAAATCCGGCCCCCCGGGTAAAGCTTGGGGGGCCCCGGACAGGTTTTTGTCAATGTCCCGTGAAAACCCAAAATGGTGGTTTTAAATGACTCTTTTTTCCGGGGGACTTTTTAAATGGGGGGGTCTGCAAAGGGTTTTGGGGGTCATGCTGTGGCCCGGGGCAGGGTATTGTCAATGTCCAGTGAAAAATAAAATTTTGGGGGTTGAAAGACTCCTTTTTTTCCAGCACTTTTTAAATCTGTGGGTTATGCAGGTTTGGGGCTCATGCTGTGGCCAGGACAGGTATAGTTAATGTCCAGTGAAACTAAAATGGTGGTTGAAAGACTCCTTTTTCCGGCTTTTTTTAAATGTGGGGGTCATGCAGGTTTGGGGCTCATGCTGCTTTCCAGGACAGGGATATTCAATGTCCAGTTCAAGTAAAATGATGGTTCATTTTCATACTGCCTTCTGGCACTTTTTAATTTGTGGGTGATGCAGGTTTAAGGGTCATGCTGTGGTAAAAGACAGGGATAGTGAATGGTGTGTGACTTTTTTTCTGTGGGTTTTATAGCCTAAGTGTTGTGCCTAAGATGTAGCAGGTATCCATTTGACTGTTGTGGATGTTAATTCCAGCTTCTCCAGCCCTGTTTGGGTGTAAGAATGAAGGTGTTGTTGCTCTTTAATGACTTTAATGGTCATCGGAGATGATCGACTATCGAAAAACCTTATCGATGGTGGCCGACTATCGACTATCGATCGATGTCGATAGCCAACGTAATCGCTCAACACTATTGACTAACTCAGGTCAATGAGTCAAAAAGTATTCAGAAAAAAATCCATTCAACTTGATCTATGTCCAGGCTGTTTCAACATCTCTAACAGGGATCATTTCTCAAAAATAGTGAATTGCTATCTCTTAATAAAAGCTACAAAATCACAAATGTTTGACTAACTCACAGGCCAATGAGTCAAAAAAATTCCATTTAGTTTAATCTGTGCCCTAAGTAGTCTCTTGCTTTGAATCTCAGCACAACTACTGAATAGATTATGTAGAATAGTGCCCAAAGTTAGTTTCCCTTTGAGATAGCAACGCAATTTCCTAGAGGCTACTTAGGGCACTTATTAGGTAAGAGGAACCTGCCCATATCCTGATGCTGGCACCACCAGGCTTCACTGTCCTCAGAGTGCGCTGTGGGTTGTATTCAGAGTCTGGGGTTCATCTGATGAACTGTCTGCAGCCCTTACACCCAAAAATAACTGTGTTACTTCCATCCGTCCACAAGATGTGTCTCGCCTTTTGGTCGGTTGATGTCTTCTTTGGCAGATTGTATCTGCGTCCGCACTTATCTTTTCTGTATCAGGAGGACTTTGCAGAGACTTCTTGCTGTAGATCAGCTTCACCCGGGCATCACAGGACTCACAGGTCACTGGGGACGGTCTGTGGTCATCCTGGAGCCGATCATTGGCTGAGCCTCGGCCATTCCGGCCATTGCTCCATCCATTCCAATGCTCGTCTTCCATTTCCTCGTCTCTGGTTTTCCTTTCATCTTGAAGCCTTGGAGATCATTGTAGCTAAACATTGTCTGCTCTTCTTTATAAGTTTTCCCATCTCCAATCAACTTTTTAATCAAAGTGCGCTGTTCTTCTGAACAATGTCTGGAACGGAACATATTTCTCAGGCTTTCAAGGAGAAATGCAAGTATGACATGTGCCAGCTCCACCCTCACATGAGGGCACCTGATTCCCACTGGTGTCTTCACACAGTGATTGAGCTCATTGATCTCTACACTGCGATTATTCTACAACAGCCCCCCTCGCATACACAGACACCTGCCGACCCTGAATGTGGAGTCTAAGAATCTTCTGCACCAACCGATAAATTATCTGACGTGTGCTGATATCACTTAGAACTAGAGCAGTGATTCATCTGGTTACTCATTTGAACACAACTGTAGGTACAGATACTGGAGGAATCTGCAAGGTGGCTTTATGGTGCATAGAATTACTGAACATCTGGGTATGGTCCAAGACCCTCTTTACCATTATTGGTTGTTTGATTGTGAAAATTTAATTCTGGTTCTGAAAATCAGCATTCTGGTATATCAAGCCCAGCAGATAAGTACAATGAGAGCCACCGCCAATGAGAACCTGCAAGGATGAGAGGTGGTAGATGGAAGTGCTGGGAGTGCAGTCAAGAGGGCTTTAAAGCTATGAAATGTCCCCATAGGAGAACCATCTCCAAACAAGGTGGTTTATACTAGATCTTCCTGTTGCACGGTGAATCACAGGAGGCACAGAGTTATGCCCTCTGCTAGAAGCTTAGAATCTGGTTGGTGAGAGCCTCGTAATCAAGGTGACATTTATCGTGGGGGAGCCGTCCTACTAGTAGACGAGGACTCACAAGTTACAACCCGGCAGAACATGAAAAACACTTCGCTTCTACTTTGTAAAAGAACAGATAATGCTTAGACGCCCCATTGTGACCCCAATGAAGACAAAGACCATTGAGGACAATCTCCACAGCTAGTTATTACCTTGTTACTCATTAACTCATATCACCATCTGAGGACTGTAACCCTCTATCAGTGCAGATAACCCGGTCACAGAACACCAGTTTCTCTTTCGCTTCCACCATCGTCCAGTAACTGTTATTATATTGCTCGATTTATTATCTCGCACCTTTGTTCCCAAATCAATGATTATTATAATTATTGTCTCCAGAGGGGACATAGGACAATCCAATATTCTATAGCGGCCACATGTTCTGTAGCGCATTATTATCCAACAAGTAACAAACAAATCAAATAAAATACATGAAGAAAGAAACAAAAGGAGTAAAGTCCTGATTATAAGAGCTTACACTCTACAGGAGAGAGGACCCCGCTGACCATAAGAGCTTACACTCTACAGGAGAGAGGACCCCGCTGACCATAAGAGCTTACACTCTACAGGAGAGAGGACCACACTGACCATAAGAGCTTACACTCTACAGGAGAGAGGACCCCACTGACCATAAGAGCTTACACTCTACAGGAGAGAGGACCCCACTGACCATAAGAGCTTACACTCTACAGGAGAGAGAGGACCCCGCTGACCATAAGAGCTTACACTCTACAGGAGAGAGGACCACACTGACCATAAGAGCTTACACTCTACAGGAGAGAGGACCCCGCTGACCATAAGAGCTTACACTCTACAGGAGAGAGGACCCCACTGACCATAAGAGCTTACACTCTACAGGAGAGAGGACCCCGCTGACCATAAGAGCTTACACTCTACAGGATAGAGGGGAACATAAGAGCTTACACTCTACAGGATAGAGGACCCCGCTGACCATAAGAGCTTACACTCTACAGGAGAGAGGACCCCGCTGACCATAAGAGCTTACACTCTACAGGAGAGAGAGGACCCCACTGACCATAAGAGCTTACACTCTACAGGAGAGAGGACCCTGCTGACCATAAGAGCTTACACTCTACAGGAGAGAGAGGACCCCACTGACCATAAGAGCTTACACTCTACAGGAGAGAGAGGACCCCGCTGACCATAAGAGCTTACACTCTACAGGAGAGAGGACCCCGCTGACCATAAGAGCTTACACTCTACAGGAGAGAGGACCCCGCTGACCATAAGAGCTTACACTCTACAGGAGAGAGGACCCCACTGACCATAAGAGCTTACACTCTACAGGAGAGAGGACCCCACTGACCATAAGAGCTTACACTCTACAGGAGAGAGGACGTAGGTGAGCATAAGAGCGTAAACTCTATAGGATAGAGGACCCCGCTGACCATAAGAGCTTACACTCTACAGGAGAGAGGACCCCGCTGACCATAAGAGCTTACACTCTACAGGAGAGAGGACCCTGCTGACCATAAGAGCTTACACTCTACAGGAGAGAGAGGACCCTGCTGACCATAAGAGCTTACACTCTACAGGAGAGAGAGGACCCCACTGACCATAAGAGCTTACACTCTACAGGAGAGAGAGAGGACCTCACTAACCATAAGAGCTAACACTCTACAGGAGAGAGGACCCCGATGACCATAAGAGCTTACACTCTACAGGAGAGAGGAGGACCCTGCTGACCAAAAGAGCTGACACTCTACAGGAGAGAGAGGACCCCACTGACCATAAGCGATTACACTCTACAGGAGAGAGAGGACCCCGCTGACCATAAGAGCATAAAATCTACAGGAGAGAGGACCCCACTGACCATAAGAGCTTACACTCTACAGGAGAGAGAGGAACCCACTGACCATAAGAGCTTACACTCTACAGGAGAGAGAGGACCCTGCTGACCATAAGAGCTTACACTCTACAGGAGAGAGGACCCCGCTGACCATAAGAGCTTACACTCTACAGGAGAGAGAGAGGACCCTGCTGACCATAAGAGCTTACACTCTACAGGAGAGAGGACCACGCTGACCATAAGAGCTTACACTCTACAGGAGAGAGAACCCTGCTGACCATAAGAGCTTCCACTCTTCATGCGAGAGAGAGGACCCCCGCTGACCACAATAGCTTACACTCTACAGGAGAGAGAGGACCCCGCTGACCATAAGAGCTTACACTCTACAGGAGAGAGGACCCTGCTGACCATAAGAGCTTACACTCTACAGGATAGAGGACCCCACTGACCATAAGAGCTTACACTCAACAGGAGAGAGAGGAGCCCGCTGACCATAAGAGCTTACACTCTACACTGTACAGCAGAACACAGATGAGGAGCTGTTATAGGCAAAGAAGAGGAGTTGGGAGGTGGGACATGCTCAGCTGGGAAAGTAGGAAGAGGAAGCCTGTGTGTGCTGAGGGAGGTCTAAGTAAGATGGGACTGTGGTGCTGTGTGTCACTGCTGCCTGACAGCGAGACTGCATTGTGTTACAGACTGAGGCAAACAAGGGAGATGCTGAGTTCTTCAGTGGTGATTAGTGAGGAGGGACTGCTGGGGGGTGAAGCTTCACACCACACCTGGATGGAGAGGAAGGCTCTTGTCCTGCAGGCACGAGGCTGAGGATAGACCCTCACTGCCAAGAGAGACTGATACCATAATCTGTTTGCACAGTTACATTGTTTCCTGTTACCATAACCCTCTACATGGCTGTTTGTTACCTGAATAAATCATACAGTTCTGTTAAAAACCCACCTGACTTGTGTCTGTCGCCAGTGTACAATATTATACCTGGCGAAGTCGGCAGGATGAAAAAAGACATGGCAACTGAGAGATTGACTTTCACTTAGGCTGACGCCTCAATCATAAATTTGAGCGGAACATTCTTAAATCACTACCCAAGTTTAATGTGGACAATATTTTGCTACAGGACTGGGAGGAAAGACTTGAGGGGGATGCCTGTTTGTGCAGTGTTGAACCCACCTGAGAGTGGGATTGGTACTTAGTATGCTGGAAGGAGAGGCCCGAAAAACAGTGGTGCACCAAATATAAAGATTTGAGCAGAACTTGGGCCTCCTTGAGGAGGTATATGGGGATGTGTCTTCTGAGGAAGTATTGAGGAAGAGATTCTTTGCTTGCCACTGAAAAGAAAATGAGATGCTTTCCCAATACGCAAATATCCTGAGGGAGCTTATGTCCACCTTGTAAGCTAGATACCCGCGCTGCATCCTTTACAGACACAAAATGGGTAGCATGAGTCCAGTTTCTATTCACCATAAGAAGCCAACTACTGCAGAGAACTTAAAAAAGTGGGAGCTCTGCCTGACTCTCCAGCAAGTATTGAAAGAAGCCATCATACTGGAAAGGGAGGAGCAGGTGGAAGTACAGTAGCCACTGGCATGCCGCAGGCTGGGGTGGCGCCTGTCAAAGAAAGGACCTGGGAATTGAGGTTGAATTCCAAATAGGAAGCAGGAACACAGACACTGGAGCAAATACAGACCCAAAAAAGAAGCCCACCACAGCAATGTACTGTATTACTAATATTAATACTGCACTGTAAGTAATGTTACTTATTGAAAAGTTCACAACCAGAATTAGATATTCACAGTCATGAGCAATATAAACATCCAGTAACGGTGAAGAAGGTTTCTTACCATAGACGATGTTCAGTAATTCTATCCTCCAGAAAGACGTCCTTGCAGAATCCTTATATAGGGGACGGCATGCATATAGGTACAGATACTGGAGGAATCAGCAAGGTTGGCTTTCTGGAGGATCTGAGTATGATAAGAGACCTTCTTTCCCATTACTATTTGATAGTGTTCAGCGATTATTATCGACAAAGTTGAAATCGGCACAGTTTTTATGTTGATCGAAATTTTTAGATCATGCGATAATTTAGGTTTAAATCTGTGCATCACCTTTATTAAGATCGCGCCATTTTCGGTGCTTCCTGTCATATTGGCGGCCAGCAAATCAGCTTACAGAATAGAGCAGGGTGAGATGTGGTGTGCGACGTCATGACTGGGATGTGTATGGTTGCGATTGGCTGGAAAAATCACATGACCACCTGTATGCTGATGATACCCAACTCTACATCTCTGGCCCAGATGTCACTTCTCTACTCTCCCGGATCCCTGACTGTCTGTCCTCCATTTCCTCCTTCTTTCCTCACGTCTCCTAAAACTAAACGTGGAGAAAACAGAACTCATTCATCTTCCACCGTCCAACTCTACCCCTGCCCCTGATCTCTCTATTACAGTCAAACGGCTCTAACACTTTCACCGGTCCAACAAGTCCTGCTTGGGGTTAATCTAGACTCCGCTCTATCTTTCAAACCGCACATCCAAACCCTCGCCTCTCCTGCCGCCTCCACCTGAAAAAACATCTCTCGCATCCGTCATTCCTCAACTATGACACCACAAAAAATGCTGGTCCATGCCCTTGTCATCTCCCGCCTAGACTACTGCAACATCCTTCTCTGTGGCCTCCCAGCTAGCACCCCTCGCTCCCCTCCAAATCCATCCTTAACTTTGCTGCCGTCTTATCCACCTCTCTCCTCGCTACTCCTCTGCTCTCCCCCCTGCCAATCCTTCACTGGCTTCCCATTGCCCAGCGAATTAATTTCAAGCTACTAACCATGACATACAAGGCTCTCCACGACCTCTCATAAACCCTTTTCCCAAATTTCCAGGTATCTCCCCCCGCAATCCCCCGCTCCTCCCCAGGACCTTCTCCTCTGCCCCCCCCCTTATCACTCCTCACAAAAAACCGTCTCCAAGACTTCTCTGGGCTTCCCCCACACTCTGGAACCAACCCCCAACCATCAGACTTTTCCCCCCACCCCCCCAATTTAAAAAAGAAACCCTAAAAACCCCATTTTTTCCCGGCTTGCCTAAAACCCTTTTCCCCAAAAACTTGTCACAACTTCCCCCCATACAGGGGCTGCCCCCCCACCTGTCTTTTCCCCCCTCCTTTGATTGAAAGGGCCCTGGGGGGGGTTTGGGGTTTTCCCCTCCCTCTGTCGGCCAATTGTCTTTTGTTCATTTTTAATTTTTCTTTTTTTTATTGGGGGGGGGGGGGGGGATTTGACTTATGTATTTTATGTAACCCCTCAAATTGTACAGCCCCCGGGAAATCAATGGCGTTTTAAAAAAATAATTTTTTAATAAAAAATGACCTCGTTTTTAACATAAAACGGGCTTTCCTGTTCGGGCCTCAGTTCTCTCACGTCTCATGGGAAAAGGACGTGCGCTCTGCCGGGTGCCCCAAAACAGCTCAGTGAAAAATTTTTTTTTTTTTTTTTCACAAGAAAGCTCTACTGTTAGCTTATCCTTACAACTTATTTTAAAATTAAAAGGGAAAGATGTTAGGTTTTAAATTTAGAGAATTTAAAAGGGGGAACCCTACCACGTAAAGCCACGGGGGGGAAACCCTGGGGGGGGCCCCCGCGGGCGAACACAGACAAGCTCTATAAAAATAATGGATAAATTCCCCCAAACTTAGTGTAGACAAATTTAATGGGCTTTTTTATTAACAGTTTTCTTTTGAAAAATTT
This sequence comes from Phyllomedusa bahiana, assembly GCA_025379985.1. NCBI lineage: Eukaryota > Metazoa > Chordata > Amphibia > Anura > Hylidae > Phyllomedusa > Phyllomedusa bahiana. The sequence goes on along the minus strand of JAODAL010024834.1, from coordinate 4,215 downwards.
CCTGGATTTTGGGGGCCCCCGCCGAACTTAAAATTTGGATACACTTCTTTTTTAAAATAACTGAGGTCTCTTTGTTAGGTGCAAAACTCCCCCTTTAAAATTTTCAGTATACATTTTTAAAATAGGTGGGTTTTTTTCAATTTTTTTCCCCTTTCCAAACCCTTTTTTTCATATATCCACCGCAGTTAAAAATTAAAAACCAGCAATTTTGAAATCGCACGGTTTTATAGGTTGGGCCCCCAAATTTCCCTTTTTACCAATAAATTTCAATAAAGTGTTTTTTTCACTTTTGCCCAAATCCCCGATTTTTTTTTATTGGGGACCTTTTCACTTAAAAAAGTGAATACTGCAATTTTGTAGTCACCATAGGTAAAAAAAAAAGGTGCCAAAAATACCTTTTATTAAACCAATACATTACAGATACGTTTTTTTTGCACTTTTGGCCCCAATCCAGATTTGTTGATAGAGCCACCTTTCAGTTAAATTTGGGTTTTCCCGCAATTGTGTAGTTTCCCCAGGTGAATTTATAGGTGCCCAAAAAAAACCTTTTTTTATCCTTTTACAATTTCAGATAAAGTGTTTTTTTACTTTTGGGGCACTACAGCTTTTTTCATTTTTGGGCAAACCTTTTCACTTAAATGTGAATACTGCAAAATTTTTTTTTGCCCCCACAGTTAATTGAAAGGGGCCAAAAATACCTTGTATTAATCCAATAAAATTCCCGAAAACTTTTTTTTTGGGCTTTGGGGCACTACAGCTTTGTTTATTAGGGCAAACCCTTCACTTAAAAAGTGAAAACAGCAATTTTGTTTTCACCAAAAGGGAATTGAAAGGTGCCAAAAATTTTCTTGTAATTTTACGAATACATAACAGATTAAAAGGTTTTTTTTACTTTGGGGCAAAGGGCCCGCTTTGTTGATAGAACTAATTTTCAGTTAAAATTGAATACAGCCTTTTGTAACAAACCCCGGTTTAAAATTATAGGGGCCAAAAAAAACCTTGTAATTTTCCAATACATTTCAGATACGTGTTTTTTTCCCCTTTGGGGGCAGGGCCCGCTTTTAGATAATCAAAATTTTCAGTTTAAAAATTTTAATACAGCAATTTTTTTTAGTCACCACAAGGGGAATTGAAAGGTGTCAAAAAAAAAACCTTGTAAAAATCCGAAACATTTCGAAACGTTTTTTTTTTAAAATTTGGCGCAGGCCAGCTTTGTTTTTTAGATCTACTTTTTCAAATTAATTTTGAATACAGCAATTTTGTAGTCCCCCACAGGTTTTTAAAAATTTATAAGGGGCCCCAAAAAAACCCTTTTATTATCCCCAATACATTTTAATAAAATGTTTTTCCCCTTTGGGGGGCAGGCCCCGCTTTGTTTATAACCACTTTGCAGTTATATTTAATCCAGCAAATTTTTTTTTGAATTTTTAGGGGTTTGAGAAAAGCTGTGATTTGGCCCTCCTTTTTTAAAAAGAGGGCTTTTCCAAAACATTTTCCCTAAACCCTTTTCCAAAATTTTTTTATTTCCCGAATAGGAGCCCAAAAACCCCGGTGGGAAGTAGCAAAAAGGGGGAAGGGCATGGGGGTAGGGTACGGAAAGGTGCCCTTTTCCGTGCTGGGGGACAAACACGCATCCAGCGGTCATCATTGCAGGAACCCCCAAACCTGCAACCGCGGGTCAGGGGCCTGGAATCCCCAGTAACGAACACGTCGCCAACTGTCCTTAGTTTGGGTTTTTGCAAAACCCGCATCCAGCACTTTCCCCCCAACCTCCCGTCCACGGCCACAAATTTCGTCATCACATCTCTGTGGGGCCAAAAAGGGTTTTGGGTTTATGCCGCGGTCCCCCGGACAAAGGGAATCAAAGTTTCCCTAAACTAAAAAGGTGGTTTTTAAAAAAAACCCCCTTTTCCCCCGGGACTTTTTTAAAACTGTGGGTTTAGACAGGTTTTTAAAGGGCATTCGGGGGTACAGGACAGAAAATAGTCAATGTCCATTTTTAACTAAAAAGGGGGGTTGAAAGACTCCTTTTTCCCCACTTTTTTAAAATTTGGGGGGCCATTTCAGGTTTTGGGGTCATGCGTGGCCCCCGGACAGGTATAGTCAATTTTCCCTTTTTAAATAAAAAGGGGGTTGAAAGAATCCTTTTTTCCCCCCACTTTTTTAATTTTTGGGGGGCATGCAGGTTTTTGGGGGTCATTCTGTGGCCCAGGCAGGGAAAAGTCAATTTCCCCTTAAACTAAAATGGTTTGGGTTTAAAAAACCCTTTTTTCCCGGGACTTTTAAATCTGGGGTCATTCGGTTTGGGGGTCATGCTGCTTTTCCCGGACAGGGGGTATTCAAATTCCCCGTTCAAATAAAATGATGGTTCAAATCATACTGCCTTCTGGGACTTTTTAAAATTTGTGAGTGATGCAGGGTTTTAAGGGGGCAGGGGTGGAAAAAAACAGGGAAGTGAATGGTCTGTGACTTTTTTTTGGCTTTTATAACCTAAGTGGTTGCCCAAGATGTAGCAAAGTACCATTTAACTGTTTTTGGGTTTTTTAATTCCAGCTTTTCCGCCCTTTTTGGGGTAAGAATGAAGGGTTGTTTTCTCTCCTATAGACTTTAAAAGGGCATTTCCCCCAAATCTACTATCGACTATCCCTTTTCGAGGGGTCGAAATAACGACCCCGAAACCCAAGTCGATGGCCCAAAGAAAACGTCAACCCCCAACCAAATTTTTATTTTATCACCCATGAAATTTTTAAAAAATTTTAAATTTTGGTTCTGGGGGATTAAAAGGAAAACGCTTACCCAGGCAGCAGGCAGGGGGAAACAAGCCCAAAAAGATAAGTAGAGGGGACCACCTGAAAGTGCATTTAAGAGGGCCCATGAAGACAGGGGAAAAGTCCCCCCCGGGGAAAAAATCCTTTCCCAAAACCCTGCGTTTAAAACTAGATCTTTCTACACGTTTTTGCGGTGAACTAAGGGGGCACAAGTTTTTCCCTCTGCAAAAAGCCCTTTGGAAACTGGTTGGGAAAGCCTCCTAATCAAGGCGATATTTATCGTGGGGAGTCTTCCCGACTTTTAGAAAGGGACCACAAATTTTCAACCCGGGTAAGGCAGAAATTGAAAAACCTTTTACATCTTTTTTTGTAAAAGGAAAACCCAAAAAGGCTTAGACGCCCCCCTTGTGGGCCCCCAAAGAAGACAAAGCCCCCTTTTTGGACAAAACCCCCACAGCTAGTTATTACCTTTTTAAATCCATTAACTCAAAATCACCCTCTGAGGACGTAAAACCCCCAAACAAGGGAGATAACCCCCCCCACATAACACCAAAATTCCCCTTTTTTGCTTCCACCATCTTCCCCCCCCCGTAACGTTATTAAATTTCTCGAAAATTTTTTATCTCGCACCCTTGTTTTCCCCAAAAAAAAGATTAAATTTTAAAAAATTTTTGTCTCCAAAGGGGGCATAGGACAAACCCAAAAAAATTTAAAACCGGGCCCCATGTTCTGAAGCCTCTTTTTAAACCAACAAGTAACAAACAAACAAATAAAATACATTAAAAAAAGAAACCAAAAGGGGGAAAAAATCCCGATTTAAAAAGAACTTACACTCTAAAAAGAGAAAAGGACCCCCCCTGACCAAAGACTTCCCCCCACAGGAGAAGGACCCCCCCCGACCATAAAAACCCTTTCAAATCTACAGGGGAAAAGGACCCTGTTGGCCATAAACTTAACTCTACAGAGAAAAGGACCCCCCCGGGGACCATAAAAAGCTTAAAACTCTAAAAGGGGAAAAGGACCCTGCGACCAAAGAGCTTTCACTCTAAAAAGGAGAGAGAGGGCCCCCCGACCATTTAAAAGCTTACACCCTACATTAGAGAGAGACATTGCAGACCATAAAGGGTTAAAACTCTACAGAGGGGAGGACCCGCCGACCATAAGAGGGTTTTCACTCTAAAAGAGAGGACCCCCCCGACCCTAAGAGCTTTACAATCTCAGGGGAAAGGGTCCCACTGACCATAAAAAGCTTTTCACTCGACAGGAGAGATGGGCCCCACTGACCAAAGACTTACTCTTAAAGGAAAAGAGAGGATTCCCCCCTGACCCCTAAACTTTCACTCTATAGGAGGTAGGACCCCACTGAAACCCTAAAGCTTACAAATCTACAGGAGAGAGGGCCCCCGCTGACCATAAAGCTTACACTCTACAGGAGAAGAGGGCCCTG